>JAGKTI010001584.1:25588-46561 GCA_018397915.1 Birgus latro | reverse complement strand
TTTTTTTTTTTGTGTGTGTGTGTGTGTGTGTGTGTGTGTGTGTGTGTGTAACTCACCGGTCGGTCAGGATCACTTGATAGAAGCGATCGTCAGCTTTTACCCTCCCGGAAGGGAGCTGAGAGCTCATATAGTCCGATCTATGGGCAAGGCTGTGACCTTCACACACACACACACCCACACACACACACACACACACACACACACACACACACACACACACACACATCAAAGAAAACACAAGAATTAGGGGTGACGATGAACCATCCAGGCTCAACCTAGTATTCACAATGGACCCAAATGATGTGAGAAACATAACCTGCCATTGCCCCTTTGGTAAAAGTGATCATCTGGTAACTGAGATGGATGTGGTAGGAGTGAGGGAAGGAGAAAGAGATGAAAAACACAGAGAAAATAGATACAATTATGGCAAGGCAGACTTTGCTTCCTTGAGGAACTTTTTCCAAAATGTAGAATGGAGTAAAATGAATATGATCGCAAATGTTGATGAGAAATATGAGTTTTTGACAGAAGTATATAAAACAGTAGTTACTAAGTATGTCCCAAAATTTTCTGCAGCTATGGAAAGGAAGAAAGAATGGTTTAACAACAGATGTAGGATGGCACAAGAGGCAAGAAAAAAAGCATGGAATAAAGTGAGAATAAGGTATAGTGAAAGGGCTTGGGAGGAGTACAAGCAGGTAAGAAATGAATATGTAAGGGTACGGAGAGAAGAGGAAAGGAAATACAACAAAAGATATTGTATCTAACTGTAAAAAAGAGCCGAAACTATTTTATAGGTTTGTAAATGGCAAAATGAAAGTTAAGGACAGTATAATACGACTGAGGGATGGAGATGAAACATAAGAAAGATTGGAAGACTTGTGTGAAATAATGAACAACAAGCTGCAGTCAGTTTATGTATTGGAAGACGAATTTAGGGAGCATGAAATGGAACCCAGGCTGATGAGAATGGCCAAAATTACGGTTGACATGAATGAGGTGCTACAGCTGATGAAGGATTTGGATGTGAGAAAAGAAATGGGACCAGATGGTGTGGCTGGATGGATCCTGAAGGAATGTGCCGACCAGTTAGTATGGCCAGTTTATGTCATCATCAAGACCTCGCTTGAAAATGGACAGTTACCTAAAGATTGGAAAAGAGCAAGTATTGTGCCAATCTTTAAGGGAGGAGATAGGGAGGATCCACTTAATTATAGACCTGTGTCTCTTACTAGTATTGTTTGTAAAATCTGTGAAATCTGTGAGAAAGTTATTAGAAAAAGATGGATAAAGTATTTAGAAGAAAATGAAGTGATAACACCAAGACAGTTTGGTTTTAGGGAAGGAAGATCATGTATTACTAACCTACTAAGTTTCTACAGTAGGGTAACAGATGTCATACAGGAGAGAGAGGGATGGGCAGACTGTGTCTATCTGGATCTCAAGAAAGCATTTGACAGGGTACCCTATAAGAGACTATTGTGGAAGTTTAGGACATTTGGAGGGGTGCTTGGGAAACTATTAAAGTGGATGGGAGATTATTTGATAGGAAGCCAGATCGTTTCGTTTCGTTTTTGAAGGCTCCAATGCTTGCATGCGTTGGCCTTGGTTACCTAATGGCGGCTCTCCATGCTGCTCGATCCCTGGCAGCCTCCCTGTTCAGTCCCTTAACCCTTAAGTCACACTTAATGACCTCGTCCCATGTCTTTCTCGGTCTTCCCCTCCCAACCCCTCCCCCAATATTAACACTTCTCACCCTCTGTACCCAATTATCATCCCCCATCCTCTCCACATGTCCAAACCACCTCAGCCTACCTATCCTCATCACAACACCAAAACACTCCAGTCCCATCCTACCTCTCAACTCTTCCATCGTAAATCCAGCCCCCCCAGGCCTTGCACGCATGGACGCACTGCACATCCACCTAATCATTGTCATTTCTGTAAGTTTAAACCTGTGAATATCCTCTTCCTTTACTGCCCAGGTCTCACTACCATACAGCATCACACTCCTAACACATGCTGCATACAAAGACCCCTTAGCACGTAAGGAGAGTCCTCTCAATGTCAGGAGAGGCAACAGCTCCCTTAACTTCTTCCAACCACTTCTCATCCTAGCAACCAAGCTAACTCCAGCCCCACCTCCGGCACATAACATGTCTCTCAAATAACAAAACTCCTCCACACCCTCAAGAGACTCACCTGCAAGTTCAACCCTCTCACGCCTAACAATCTCCACCTGCTCTCCCCGACACGCTGCACACTTGAAATCAGCATTATCTCACAGTCTACCTGTAATACCATTACATCTCTTGTGCACCCATTTATCACAGACACTACACAAAATGGAATTACTTCCCACACCCTTGTGGCAAACTGAACATAGCCATTCTCCCTCTCCTCTGATTGTACTGCCACCAACCCTAGATATCATCACTTTTGTTTTATCTGCATTTACCCTTAAGCCCTTGTACCCCCTACCATCTCTCCACTTCTTAAATCTTTCCTCCACCTCCTTTTCATTCTCTGCAATCAACACCAAATCATCAGCATACAACATCTCCCATGGGAGTCCATCTCTGAAGTCACGTGAGATGAGAACAGTAATAAGAGACAAGGTTTCACAATGGAGAAATGTGACTAGTGGAGTACCCCAGGGGCTCTGTCCTGGCCCTAGTAATGTTTCTGATATATGTAAATGATTTGCCAGAGGGTTTGAATAGTTACATGGGTATGTTTGCAGATGATGCTAAAATTATGAAACATATTAAATGTATTGATAGTTGTAAAGAACTGCAAGAGGATTTGGACAAACTACACAGCTGGAGCCAGACTTGGAAAATGGACTTTAATGACAAGAAGTGTCATGTATTAGAAATGGGTATAAGTGAAAGAAGACCACACTGGACATATAAAATGGGCAATGAGATGATTAGTAAAAGAAAGGATGAGAAAGACTTGGGAGTGATTAAAAGCATATAAACAAAATTATTGGGGGAACTTATGGATTACTGACCAACATGAGAGTGGCTTTTAATTATATGGATGAGGAAATGTTGAGGGAGTTGATAGTGACCATGATAAGACCAAGAAAAGAGTATGCGGCGGTGGTATGGTCACCTCATTTGAAGAAGTATATTGATAAACTAGAGAGGGTTCAATGGATGGCAACGAAGATGATACCACGTTTAAGGGAACTCACCTACGAGGAGAGATTGGAAAAACTGAAGTTACCAACACTACACGAGAGAAGGGAAAGAGGTGACTTGATCACGATATTTAGAAATGTAAGAGAATTGGAAAGGGTGGATAGAGAGGATCTTTTTGTGTTGGATGATGGAAGAACAAGAGGTCATGGCTTCAAGTTGAGGAAAAATAGATGTCTTAATGATCTGAAAAGGTTCAGTTTCCCGAACAGAAGCATAAGTATTTGGAATGACTTAGATGAAGAGGTGATGCAGGCGAAAAACATTCATGTATTTAAAACTAGATTAGATAAATGTAGATATGGAGACAGGACAACACGAGCTTAGCTCAATTCCTGTATACTACAAATAGGTACACACACACACACACACACGGGTCGTAGAGGGAGAGAGACGGAGCTGCTCCTGGATCGAGGGGAAATAATCGCAGAACTAGCAGCGAAAAGGAGATAGCCTATTGTGATTATGTGGTTGAATGCGTGAATGGTGGTCCCGTCGGATATTAGTTTAAAAAAACACAAGTTTCGGCCCGAAAAATACGAGACAAAGTGAAAAAGAAAGTTTCCATATGGTTGCATCATGGCGGAGAGAGACGGAAGATTGTTTACAACTGGCGAGGGGGAATTTGCGGGCTTCTCCGAGCTAAATGTAGGCAAAGGAAGTGATAAGCTGCAACAAACAAGAGTAGCAGGAGTTGAGAAAACGGCGGAGAGGAATGTCCAGGAGTTAAAAAAGGTATGGGAAGTAATTAAGAAGCTGCAGGAACGGACCATAGAGCAAGAGAGAGAGATCAAAGTCCTACAGAATAGACTGGAAAAGGTTAGCACACGTAGTGAGGAACAAGAAAAAGAAGCTACAGAATTAAAGGCGAATAATGAATCCGCATCAAATGAAATAAAACAGCTGAAGAGGGAGAATAAAAGTTTGGAAGAAGAAAGGGACAGAATAAAAAGTAAACTAGATGAATACGAATCAAAATCGAGGAGGCAAGATGAGCATATTCAGGAAATCAAGGAGCAACATAAGTGGTGGAAGAAAATACAGGAGGAAGGAAATGTAAATTTGAAGGAAATCATAGAGCAACAAAGTAAGGAAAAAGTGGAAAAGGAAGTGGTTAGAGTACTAAGAAGTAGAGAATCTTTGGTTAGGGATGTAGCAGACGAAAAAATGTGTGATAATTTCAGGAATAAAACAAAAACGAATGACAGTGAGATCTGAAAGAGAAAGAGAGGAACTGAGCAAGGCTAAAGAAATAATATCACTGGTTATGGAAGGAAACAATGAAGCCCAAGAAGAGATTGAAGACGTGTTTAGGTTAGGAAAGTACGAGGATGGTGGGGCAAGGCCCTTGAAAGTAAAGTTTAAGTCCCAAGTAATAGTGAATGAAATCATAAGTAGAACGTGGAAATTGTCAGAGAAAGAGGGGTTTAAAAATGTTTGGATTAGGAGAGATGCAAATGAAGAGGAAAGAGCTAAATTAAAGGAGTTAGTAAAGGAAGCAAAGATAAAAAACGAACAACGAACGGAGAAAGAGAAGACAGAGTTCTATTGGAGAGTTATGGACCAGAAATTGAGAAAGTGGTATTGACGGAAGGAAGGGGAGACGAGAGTATAAAAAATGATGAAAAAAGTTTGAAAGTGGCGTACACAAACATTGATGGACTAATATCGGCAAGGTTAGAAATCAATGATTTTTTGAGGGCACACGAACCTGATGTTATGTGCTTTGTAGAAACTAAATTGAAAGAAGATATTGATATTCATATGGGAGGTGGGAAATACAAATTATGGAGAAGAGACAGAAAAGAAAAAATGGGAGGAGGAGTGATGATAGCAGTGAAGGACAATATAAACGTAGATACTGTGGAAATGGCAGAGGGCAGGGCCGAAGCCATAAATTTGAAATTAGAAACTGGGGAGAATGGTAAGAGAGATATGGCAGTGGTATATGTTCCCCCTAAGACGAGAGCATGGAATGACGATGAATACCAGGAGATGTTGTCAGACATGGTTAGTTATCTACAGAAAGTGATCGAGAAAAGCAACAATATAATCCTAATGGGTGACTTTAATTGTAAAGAGGTGAACTGGGAGGAATGGGACTCGGGAGGCAGCGAAGATTCGTGGGGCACTAAATTGTTAAATATAGTAATGAATAATGTAATGACACAGTGGATTAAAGAAGAGACACGATTCAGAGGTGATGACACACCAGCAAGATTAGATTTGCTACTATCCAAAGAACCTGATGTAATTGAATCATTAAATTATCTGTGTCCTATAGGAAAAAGTGATCATGTGGTCATTGAGTTCCAGATGATAATAGGGAACGTGGTGCCAAGCGATGAGCTTTATAGGCAAGGACGATACAACTTTGGGAAAACAAACTTTGCAGAATTGAGAAAATTTTTTGAAAATGCGGACTGGAGAAAATTCAGGGAAACAAGAGAGATACAGAGGAAGTGGGATATCTTTTTAGACCTCTACAATTTGGGAGTGGAAAAATATGTGCCAAGAGTAAGTGGGAAAGAAAACAGGAAAAAGGTGTGGTTTAATAGAAGGTGTATAATAGCGAAAAAAGAGAGGGACAAGGCATGGAACCAATGGAGAAAGAGAGGTAATATCAGAACAAAGGAAGAATATAAAAGAACTAGAAATGAATATACAGGAATACGTAGAGAGGAAGAAAGGAACTTTGAAAAAGGTATAATTGACAAATGTAAGGATGAACCCAAACTGTTTTATAGATTTGTTAATGGCAAATTGAAGCAAAGGGAAGGAATCACCAAACTGAAAGTAGAAGGAGAGGTCTACAAGGATGCAGTAATGCAAGCTGAAGTAATGAACAAATGCTTCCAGTCGGTTTTCACTAAGGAAAGGGAGTTTGTGGAAGGAGAGGAAGTGATTAGAAATGTAGTGATAAAAGATATAAAAGTGGAAGTGCATGAAGTGTATAAATTACTGGGAGCTCAAGATGTAAGGAAGGCCCCAGGACCGGATGGAATCTCTAATTGGGTACTGAAGGAATGCAGAGAACAACTGGCGGATAAGATTCACAACTTAATTGTGTGCTCCTTGGAAGAGGGGAAAGTGCCTCGGGAATGGAAGAGGGCAAATGTGGTGCCAATCTATAAGGGAGGAAACAAGGAAGAACCCCTGAATTATAGACCAGTGTCCCTAACCAGCATGGTTGCGAAATTGTGTGAGAGAATCCTGAAAGATAGATGGATAAAATATCTGGAAGAGATGAATATTTTGACTGAAAGTCAGTTTGGATTCAGAAGTGGAAGGTCATGTGTTTCCAACTTGTTGAGCTTCTACTCAAGGACGATTGACGTGCTACAGGAGAGAGACGGTTGGGTGGATTGTGTGTACTTAGATTTGGAGAAGGCCTTCGACAAAGTACCCCACAAGAGACTATTATGGAAATTAGAGCATATAGGAGGACTGAAGGGAAGCCTCCTGGAATGGATGAGAGACTTTTTGAGTGACAGACAAATGAGGACAGTAATAAAGGACAGGACATCTGGATGGAGGGAAGTAACAAGTGGTGTCCCACAGGGCTCGGTGTTGGCACCAGTAATGTTCTTGATTTATGTAAATGATATGGTAGATGGAGTGAACAGCTATGCAAGCCTGTTTGCTGATGATGCAAAGATCTTGAGAAAGGTGGAGGTTGAGGAGGACTGTAAAATGCTACAGGAGGATCTGGATAGGATATATGATTGGAGCCGGATGTGGGAAATGAAATTCAACGCAAATAAATGTAAAATATTGGAAATGGGTAAAAGTACCAAGAGGCCATCATTGAATTATTTGATGGGTAATGAACCAATTAGAAAAGCGAGAGAAGAGAAAGATTTGGGAGTGCTGGTCCAGGATAGTTTGTCACCTGAAAAACACATAAATAAGATAGTGAGAGAGACATATAAACTCTTGACCAATATAAGAGTGGCATTTCATTACATGGATGAGATGATGAAAAAATTGATATTGGCCATGATCCGGCCCAGGTTAGAATATGCAGCAGTAGTGTGGTCCCCACACAAAAAGAAAGATATAACCAAGATTGAGAGAATACAAAGAACAGCAACCAAGATGGTCCCTAGTCTGGCAGATTTGCCATACAGAGAGAGGCTGGAAAGGCTGGATTTGCCCTCCTTAGAGGAAAGGAGAGAGAGGGGTGACATGATTGCAGTGTTCAGGACCATGATAGGAGTAGATAAAATTGACAGAGAAAATCTGTTTGTGTGGAATGAGAGAGCAACAAGAGGACACGGAATGAAACTAAAGAAGCCAAGCTGCTCGAAGGACATCAAGAAATATAGTTTTCCGTATAGATGTATAGACCTGTGGAATAGCCTGGACAAAGAGATCGTCCAGTCTAAAAACTTAAATGAGTTTAAGGCAAAATTTGACTTATTGAGAAACAGAGACGGGACCTCACGAGCGTAGCTCATTTCCCCTATATCACAATTAGGTAAATACAATTAGGTAAATACACACACACACACACACACACATGGGATACAAGGGGGGTGGGGGAGGGCGGAGGGATAGGGAAGGAGACAACCAGGAGTCAGGGATAGGTACAAGCCTGGCAATGCTGAGTGTGGCAGGGGATGGAGGAGGCACTTGGGGTATTCTGCCATCTCCCTATTACTTCTTGTTATAGGAAGTACAGAACATTCCTGTCTAGGTGTTTCCATACAACCTTTGCATGGTTCATTAGATATTAAGGTGATGATCAAGTTTGTCCTTCCCTATGCCTTAACAGCCTGGAGCAACATGCTGACCATTTGGGGGATATCGGGTTATCATCATTATGACCGTGGAAGAACATATCCTAATGTGAAAACTAGGGACCTCTTGTTCAGGGATTCACTTCTCTGCCTAAACCACAGACTCAACCTCTCTCAGTGGGAGCTCTCCACAGAGACTTTATATGAGGGATGCTCTGTCTATGCGTGAGACTGGAACCTGACACATGAAGCACTGTATTTAATGGAAAAAAACAATAATTAAGTGGAAGTAAACAATAATTAAGGGGCCTCACCTGACTCTGACAGACAAAAATGCTTAAGTGGATGGGGTGGATAGGGGCTGGGGATAACTTACCACCTCTCAGCATGAGGCAGGAAGCACTCAGAACTCACGAGGGAACACATGTAGTTGGCGGGACAGGAGGTAAAAAAAACATGGCAGCTGTAGTGTGCACACTTGCAACAGGTCCAGGCTGTGATTGGCTGCTGGAAGCAATAATCAGTTCAGGGAAAATCAAAGAAGTACTGCCTGAGGGCCCCCCAATCAGCAGCTTTAAAGTGCCACAGCTGCTTCTTGGGAAGGTCCTCAGGTCTTACTGGAGCGACAGGACAGGTTAAGCTGACAATGATGTGATACGAGGAGCCCAGCAGAGAGAAAAGATTAACAGCTTAAGCAGAGGATTTAGTTGTAAAGAGGAGGTCAAGTGTGTTGGAACTCTCTCCAAGGCAGTCTGGGATACGGTTAGGGTGCTATACAAACTGCTTCAGGTTATCAAGGATGGAAGAGATGCAGACTCGTTCACCAGGTGGATCAGTGAAAGGAGAGGAGAGCCAAAGGTGGTTGTTTCATTTTTGTTTTTTGAAGGCTCCAACATGCTTGCATGCGTCAGCCTTGGTCACCTAATGGCGGCTCTCCACGCTGCTCGATCCCTGGCAGCCTCCCTGTTCAGTCCCTTAACCCTTAAGTCACACTTAATGACCTCGTCCCATGTCTTTCTCGGTCTACCCCTCCCAGCCCCTCCCCCAATATTAACACCTCTCACCCTCTGTACCCAATTATCATCCCCCATCCTCTCCACATGTCCAGACCACCTCAGCCTACCTCTCCTCATCACAACACCAATACACTCCAGTCCCATCCTACCTCTCAACTCTTCCATCGTAAACCCAGCCCCCCAGGCCTTGCACGCAGGTACACACTGCACATCCACCTAATCATTGTCATTTCTGTATGTTTAAACCTGAGAATATCCTCTTCCTTTACTGCCCAGGTCTCACTACCAAACAGCATCACACTCCTAACACATGCTGCATACAAAGACCCCTTAGCACATAACGAGAGTCCTCTCAATGTCAGGAGAGGCAACAGCTCCCTGAACTTCTTCCAACCACTTCTCACCCTAGCAACCGAGCTAACTCCAGCCCCACTTCCGGCACATAACATGTCTCCCAAGTAATGAAACTCCTTCACACACTCAAGAGACTCACCTGCAAGTTCAACCCTCTCACGCCTAACAATCTCCACCTGCTCTCCCCGACACGCCACACACATGAAATCAGCATCATCTCGCAGTCTACCTCTAATACCACTACATCTCTTGTGCACCCATTTATCACAAACACTACACAAGATGGAATTACTTCCCACACCCTTGTGGCAAACTGCACATGGCCACTCTCCCTCTCCTCTGGGTTGTGAACATTGAAATCACCTAGAATGGAGATTTCAGAGAAAGGAGAAATTGATAGGATGTGTTCCATCATAGAAGTAAGATAGTTGAAGATTTTTTCATAGTCGGTAGAATTAGGGGATAGGTAAACAGCACAGATGTATTTAGTCACAAAATGAATGATTTAGGAAGTGGAGAGAGGGTATGGGGCACAAGGGCTTAAGGGTAAATGCAGATATAACAAAAGTGATGATATCTAGGGTTGGTGGCAGTACAGTCAAAGAGGGAGAATGGCCATGTGCAGTTTGCCACAAAGGTGTGGGAAGTAATTCCATCTTGTGCAGTGTTTGTGATAGATGGGTGGACAAGAGATGTAGTGGCATTAGAGGTAGACTACGAGATAATGCTGATTTTATGCGTGCAACGTCGGGGAGAGCAGCTGGAGATTGTCAGGTGTGAAAGGATTGAACTTGCTGGTGAGTCTCTTGAGTGTAAGGGAGAGTTTTGTTATTTGGGAGACATATTATGTGCTGGAGATGGGGCTGGAGCTAGCTCTGTGGCTAGGGTGAGAAGTGGTTGGAAGACGTTCAGGGAGTTGTTGCCTCTCCTGACATTGAGAGGGCTCTCCTTACGTGCTAAGGGGTCTTTGTATGCAACATGTGTTATGTTGTATGGTAGTGAGACCTGGGCAGTAAAGGAAGAGGATATTTGCAGGCTCAAACGTACAGAAATGTCAGTGATTAGGTGGATGTGCAGTGCGTCCCTGCGTGCAAGACCTGCGGGGGCTGGGTTTACGATCGAACAGTTGAGAGGTAGGATGGGACTGCAGTGTATTAGGGTTGTGATGAGGAGAGGTAGACTGAGATGGTTTGGACATGTGGAGAGGATGGGGGATGATAATTGGGTGCAGAATTTGAGAAGTGTTAATATTGGGGATGGGGTTGTGAGGGGTAGACTGAGAAAGACGTGGGACGAGGTCATTAAGTGAGCCCTCAGGTTTAAGGGACTGAACAGGTAGGCTGCCATAGATTGAGCAGCATGGAGAGCCGCCATTAGATGACCAAGGCCGATGCATGCAAGCATGTTGGAGCCTTCAAAAACGAAAACGAAATGACAGGATATCCAAAGCCAGAGAGCAGAGAATTGAGAAGATTCAAATTCAGGAACATGAGAGCAAGATCAGTTGTTCCATACACCAACACAACAGCCACCTTTGGCTTTGAAATGAGTGTAGAGAAACTGGGAAGATACAGAGAAGGGTTTGCTGTCAGTCACCTCAGACAGCTGAGTCTCAGTGAGGAAAAGGTGAGGTTTAGAAGAGGATAGGTAGTGCTCAGCATGGAGGAAGTTAGAGGAAAGGCCACAAATGTTGCCGAAATGAAGAAGAAGTGAGTCAAAGAGTGGATCCAGACGTCTTGCTTGGTCATCACCCGGAGAGGGGTGGATGGTGGGGGCTTTGATGGCCCTCCCCACCCTTCCCCGTCTTGTTTTTTCTGTTATCAGTTGAAGCCTCTTTGTTATGAAACCAGCTGCCATCTGCTTTATTGACAGTTTACTTCAAAGCAATGTTTGCAACATGAAACCTCCTGGGCCTCTTTCCTCTGCCAAGAGTGCCCCCCCTCTCCCCTCTTTGGTACCTTCAGAAACCACCAGTTCTCCAGCATGCACTGGCTTTGTGAACCTCTTCCAAGAATATGATATCTTTAGCTAATCAAGCAGCGGAACCTGACTGAAGCCAGTAAATTGACAAGGTTTAGAATAAAAAGATTTTTTTTTTCTTTTTTCTTTTTTACATGTCCTACTCCCAAGTCCCAGTTGTCCTCCTTGGGGCCCAGTAGTCCTCCTGCATCTCCACATGTCACCACTTCGGCACTAAAATCCACCATCCATATTGAATACATGCTAGGGCTGTCTCATACAGGACTGGTGTACTTTTATGACATGTCGGCAGGCCATCTGGTAGATCAGAAAAGTCTGCTTTTTTTTTTTTTTTTTTAAGGAATTCAAATCCTTCATCTGTTCCCTGCCCCAGCTGGGATTTGAACCTGGGTCCATTTTTTTTTAAGAAATTCAAATCCATCTGTTCCCTGCCCCAGCTGGGATTTGAACCTGGGTCCATTAGGACTGCAGGTTGCCTCTCTACTGATTCTGCAATGGAGGGGTGTAGTGCTACTTACTGCCCTCCTGGCCTTCCGGCCTACTCTCTCTCCTTCATGCTTACTAGTGCTCTCCCCAAATTGGATTTTCGTAATGATTGTTTACAATGAAACAGAAATGCATCACCAAGAGTTAGGCTTCAGTAAAGCAAGTTTCAAGTACCAGTAATGGGCTAGCTGGAGAATCAGACCCACCCTATTCCTCAGCAGGATTTTTCTGATGTGGTTTGCTCTGCCTGGTTGAATATTACCCTGGAACTGCCTTTCAGGAGCAGGTATGAACCTGTTAGCTCATTAAGCACTACACCCCTCCTTTGCCAGCAAATTGAGGGTTTTATTCTAAAACCTGCCATTCTCTTTATATACTGTACATGATTGCAGTTTAGCTAAGCCAAGCTGTACTTTGGATTAGCATAGTGCTGTGTTATTATTATTATTACTATTATTATTTATTATTTTATTTTACTTATATATTTTTCATCTTCCACCAGGTTCCAACACTGATCATCTATGGTGAAAAAGATGTAGGACTTGGTCACAAATCTCGTGATGACTTGAGCAAGATTCCCACATCTCAGGTTGTAGAGCTACCAAATGCCAAGCATCCAGCATACCTTGACCAGCCTGTCATGTTTCATACCTTGTTGTACAACTTCATCAAGCAAGTGCATGCACATAGAGCTGTAGCTTAATATGAATGAAACATCTTTGCAGTTTTTTATTATTTTTTTTATTATTATTATTTTTTTTAAATCACTGGTGACAAATCGTAGACTGCAGCAGTATAAGCCAAATATCCATTATGTTATTCAACATTACTTTGATAAAATATTCGTGCTTGTCATTATACGAGTATATTGACAGTACAGTAAGCCAGTGATTCTCAAATTTTGCCAACCACTGGACCCATTTCCCTTCCATTTGTGCATTTCTTTATTCCTTATGTAGACACTGGTGGTCGAGTACTGTGTAGTATCAGTTTGGATGTGCATATGTGTCATATGCTTAATAGACTGAAACCCCATAGAGACAGCTGGATGTTCTTCAGTCATGTAATGTGGCCAGGAGCATTGGCTGGTTGCATGTGCTGAAATGTTCTGGAAAGTAATAGTATAGCCTGAGGGCCCTACACTCTACCAAGGATACTGTGAGACTGACTTAACTTTGTGCTGTTGTAAAGTATATACAATCATCTTGCGTAAAGTGCATGAATATGGGCAACACATCCCGTCGCCCTGTATAAATTCACACTTTTATGGTAGGTCGGGGCGCTTACCATCCACTCACTCGATGTAGTGCTGCTCTTGGGTGTCTGCCCCTTCCTCTCCTCCATCTTTCTTTCCTTCAATCCTCGTCTGTCTTTCTTTCCTTCATTCTTTCCTTGTCCTTCTGCCTACAGGTGACTTTACTCCCTCTTCTGTCTTTCTTTCATTCATTCTTTCCTTGTCCTTCTGCCTGTGAGTGACTCTACACTGAGTAACATGCCAAATGGTTTCCTGTACACCAGGAAACCATTTACTACACTGAGTGGTAACCATATAACCAAATTTTGGCGCCTGGTGGTTTAGTGGGTAATTACGGCGCTCCAATCGGATTGAGCCGGTGAAGATTTATATCCAAGGGATGGTTGGGGTTTATTGCTCATGTGGTGCCACCCAGGGATGAGTGAGGCTGGTCACTCTCATCTTTAATGTCAGGACCAACTCGCCTAGCCCCAGGCTGCTACGCTCCTCTGTGAGGCAACATAGGATTGGATAATGGATGGGTGGATGGATGTGAAGCATAGGATCTCATGTTAAAATGGCTTTATGGGCGACACATCCTGAATTTTCATACCTGTATATTGATTCACCAGTACCTATCCCTAACTAAAATGCAAAAGGCAGTGTTTTCCTCTCCTTTCTCTTTCTGCTTGATAATCTCCAGCTTCTGCTGGTAAGTAAGGCGAAGATTTTTCTTGGGTGACATGGCTGGGGTACAGACAGTCAGACCAAGCTAGGGCATACTATGTCAGAACAGACCAGAGGTGAGTACAGACACGACAATGGCCTTGGGGAGTTGAGGGGAAGCTGCGCAGTCGCTGCTGATGTCAGAGTCCTCCGTGACGTCGGCCCCTCCCTTGCCGTGACGTGACGGCACTGGCACCTCCCTCGCCACCATTAGCTCACACACCAGCCACACCCCACCACATACTTACCAGCCCCACCCTTACCCATCGCACACTACAAATCATGTTCTTGAGTTGCGAGAGAATACCGTATTTGCCTCAATTTTTCATGCCCGTTGCACATTGCAAGTAGCAAATGCACTTTCTAAATAATTAATTATTGTCAGACCCCTGTTGCACATTAGGCGAGATGCACTTTGTGAGGCACACTTTAGGCAAGATGACTGTACCTGGTGTGAAAAATATAAATGATATACAGTATATATAGGGTGGTTCACTTCTTTTTCACCCCACCTAGTGATTTCTTGTGTGTTGTGAGGACTGAGCAGTCAGCATGATTTGTCTGTATTCTGCCAAACCATGCCCACACCAGCAGACTGAGCCATGACTACAACATAAAAAAACAGATACTGCCAGTCGAGTTTCTACTGGAGTGATATTTGTGGACCACCCTTTACCTACATACATACATACCTGGCCTCATGTCCAGCATGCATTTCTATAGTACTAATCACTTTTGATAATGTAGGCACTCATAATAATCATTAAGAAAAGAATTTAGTTTAGTATGGAATGTTTACTTTTTTTTTTTTTAAGGAGGGGGGAGGCATTATTCTAGGAAGTCCTGGGAGAGGTGTTGCAGGCAGTGAGAACATGCATTGGCTGGGAGAGGAGCGGCAGCCAATCAAAAGATCAGTTTATGTATGACGTCACTGAGCGTTAGTCTTCCTGTGCTCTCTGTAACACCATACTAGCATGCTGGGACAAACTGCAGGAGTTCCCATTAATAAATGATGAAAATTTTATTACAGGGATTATCTTCCATAATTATATAACTCATTTATGACACCCAAATTCTTCAGAAATAACATTAACCTTACTAAAGAGTACAGTACCAAGTTAGGTTTGTTGACATTTGCAGAGGTGCCCTACAGACAGAGGACAGGGGATTGATTTGGACCCAAAATTCATTCTTTACCAAATTGTTCCAGTTAGTAAAGTTAGGTTAGGTTAGTAGGAGTAAGTAAATAGTGATGGATTGACTTTGGAGCTGAATCAACCAGAAAGTCTGAGATGGTGGGGCCACTTGCCTCAGTTTGTGTGTAATACCGATGAGGTGTACAGTAAGTCCTCATTTTTCGCTGTTTTGATGTTCCGCCAAAACGTCGCAAAACGTGAAACGTCGAAGTGTGAAGTTAAGAACCTATGGGAAAAATAGATGGGCATTCCAGTGGGACAGCTACCTTACCATACCAAAGTCCTGTAACACCAAACACGCCCTACTCAAAATTAAATATGGAGTGTTTATTAGTTGCTTATACAGCATAACACAATAAACATGTACTCAAAATGACATTAGAACTGTTATAAAGAGCTGCAACACCAAAAATCCTTACTAGAAATAAAGTAAACATTGGCATGAGTGGCAGGTGAAGGTGTGCTGAGGGTGGATGGGCTAGTTACTAGGTGACATGGGCCTCTCTGGGGAAGCCCTATCACCTAAGCCAAACCCCTTGAAGTCAGATTCAGGCTCCAGCAACTCCACTTCCTCCCTCTCCACTTCTCCTCCTTCATCCTCCTCTCCTTTCACATCTAAGTCTTGCATAATAGCAGCCACATTCTGTGTCACATTAAAAAAACGTGTGATCCTGGCTTGTCTCTGCTCCAGTAGGTTTCTGTTGTAGACTGCCATCACTTGAGACTTCAGATCATTCAAGGTGGATAGGATCTGGGTAGCCTCAGGCATACTCCCGGTGTATATCTCGAAGGCTGTTGCCATGTCGTTTATGGTGGATAGGCTTTGGGACAATTTGTGGGTGGTCATCTTCTCCTGAGCAGTTTGCTCTGGCCTTTCATTGTCTTCACTAGAGTTCATCTCTTCCTCTGTTATGTCAACCACACCTGAGTCTAAGTCGTAGTGTGTCAAGTGGTGTCTTACAGCCGTTTCGTCCACCTCTGCTGTGTGTAGGCATGTGTGTCTGATCGCACACAAAAAACAAACTCCATTAGGTGAATATTGATACTGTAAAAAACAGTGGCACAAATAAAGATTAAGGAAAAAAAAGCACAGACACATTTACTTTATTGTTATTTTACGTGCACTCACCTGCTTGTTGAGAGGTTCCTTGTTCTTCCTTAGGGGTGTATAATGCAACGTGACGGTAACCAACATTACCGATTTTCATTACAATACTGCATATTCTTCCCCTGAATTGTTCTAAATAACACTTGGTTGGTTAACTCTAAAAACTAACTCCTTTAGGTGGTTATTGATACAGTAAAAAACCATGGCACAAATAAAGGTTGAGGGGAAAAAAAACACGCACATTTACTTTATTGTTATTTTACGTGCACTCACCTGCTTTTTGAGAGTTGCCTTGTTTTTTCTGAGTGTCCTTATGCTGCTGTCAGGAGCCCCAGTCAGGCAATGTATCTCAGGGGCTGTCATCCCCTCCTCAATGAGCTGCAAAATCCTCTGCTTCTCGGCTGCACAAAAAACACAATGGTGAAGGGGTCTGTAGTACCGCCGCTGTATCGATAGGCGGCAGGGTGGTTGCAAGATGGATCCGATGAGTGTTGGCTGCAGCTGGAAGCGGCATGAAAATTGGAAAAAGTGATGAAATTTGCGACATGTCGGAAACTTTTTTCTGTCGCGGAAAATGAAGTGTCAAAGTAAAATGCATTGAAATACGAGGACTTACTGTAGTTGAAATCTTCAAAAATACGCATTTCTGCAACCTTATAAATCTGTCACAGTGATAATTAGTCTAATGAGAAAAATTACATTTGTAAATTCTATGCATGGGGGCTTTCCAGCAGTTGCACTGCATTATTAGACAGTACTGTACCTTCTTCCCTTATTAATCATGCTGTGCAATAACGTCATAACGTCATGGTAAGTGTTTCAGTACATGTGTTAAAATGCAATTTTTGTGTTTTTGTTTACAGTATTCTAGGGTTTTTTGTGTCCTGAATTAGTCACCGAATGTCAGTCTCCCTGTGCTCCCTGACGTAATACTATAGCACATTGGGACAAACTGCAGGAGTGCTTCCTTTATTAAATGTTGACAAATTTATGTTGGGAGTATCATTCTTAATGTATAATTAAGTTATGATACCCAGATTCTGCAGGAAGAACTTTTGTACTAAAGAGCACAAAGTCTCCAGTCGATTTGTTGACATTTGCAGTGGCATCCTAGGACACAGGATCGAGTGAGACCCAAAATTAATTCGTCCCCAAATAATTCCAGTTAAGTTAGGTTAAATTAAATTCTTAGTCCAGGTTGAATTAGGTTAGGTTAGGTTAGGTTATACAGAATAAGGTTAGGTTAGTGTATGTATACACATACACAGGGTGTCCCAAGACTTGGTGTACTAAGCAGATGGTGGTTCTAGGATTGATGTTTTAGTAAAAAATGCTGTATATACATGGGTCCATTTCCCAGACATTATGGAGCCACAGTTACTGATTACTTTATGGGTGAATTACGATGGAGACCTTGGGTGATAGATGGGGGTGCTCACCATCCACTCAGTGTAGTGCTGCTGTGGGTGTTTGCCCTTTCCTCTCTTCCTTCCTTCCTCTTCTGTCTTTCTTTCCTTCATTGTTTCCCCTTCCTTCTGCCTGCAGGTGACTTTACACTCCCTCTTCTGTCTTTCTTTCCTTCATTCTTTCCTCTTTCTTCTGCCAATAGGTGATTTTGCACTGAGTGAAAGGCAAATGGTTTCCTGTACACCAGGAAACCATTTACTATGCTGGGTGGTAACCGTATAACCAAATTATGGTGCCTGGTGGTTTAGTGAGTAATTCTGGTCTTATCGCCACAAACACTGATCTGAGAAAATGTTTGTTAAATTTCTGTCTCGGTGTGGTGCTTCCATTTGACATTCAAATACTTCTCACTATTGCCGTTCCTATTTCCCAGCCTCTTCCCCAACCATTCCCAGCTGATCAGTGTTTGTGGCGGTCAGACGCCTTTGGAAGGCAATGCTTGAATTAAGGTGCTCCAATTGGATTGAGCTGGTGACGTTTATATCCAAGGGGTGGTTGGGGTTTATTGCCCACGTAATGCCACTCAGGGATGAATGAGGCTGGTTACTCTCATCTTAAATGTCAGGACCAACTTGCCTAGCCCTGGGCTACTATGCTTCTTGTGGAGCAACATAGGATTGGATGATGGATGGATGGATAGATCATCAGTAATTGTAACTCTCTAACAGCTGAGAATTGAATATCTGTACATATTGATATAGCATTTATTACTCAAAGGCTGCCAAAGAATCACCTCTTGATGTACACTAAGTCCTAGGACAACCTGTACATGTATGTATGTATATAATGTATGTATGTAATCATTATGATGTTTTTCTCATTGAAGATGGGGTGAGGTTTGTATTTGCTTTTGTTGGGGTGACAGAATACATTATAGCAAAAAAAGGTTATGCATTTTTGGTTTTAATGTGTGTGCAAGTACTGGCATACTATACTTATTTTTATCAAGAGAATCTATACTGCACTTACAGTAGCATTAATAGATTTTGATCTTATTGGACAATTTATCCAACTGTGTTTCACTTTACAAGCACAGCCAGCACAGTGTTATGTGATATTGTTTTAGTGGAACATCAACACCAGGTATGTAGGCCTAAAAGTGTAAGTAAAAAATACTGGTGCAGAGATAATATGAAGCAGCACCCATGGAAGTTGAGCAAATGGAATCCAGCCCATGTCATGAAGAGATCCAGAGTGAAGAACAATGAGATCTGCTTCACAGCACCAGTCCTGACATGTGGCATGAAGAGATCCACTTTATGTTACAAAGAAATCTTGTCCCTGGCATGAAGAGATCTGGGCCATGGTACAAAGAGATGCATTCTGTGGACAAAAGATCTGGTGTGGATCATGAAGAAACCCAGATTGTGGGATATAGGCAAATGGTCCATGGTGTGAAGACAGTACAAGCAGAGGAAAGCAATTAGGAGGGAGGAAAGAGGAAATGTCTGGCAGCACTTAGTCAGGTTTTGCACCAGCAACCTAAATGGCAGTGGAAATCCCACTTGGCAAACCATAAACAGAGGGTACTGGATCATTGGAGCACACAGAGCCTCTAAAGCAACCCACCACCATCACCACAATGGGAGTGAAGGTGGGATGGGATGTTGCTTTGATGAGCATGCAGTTGTTACACCTCCCTCAAAGTTAAGACTTCATATGAGTCACAGTGAAGGTCTGCATAGACTATGCTGCAAACCTTATGTGAGGTACAATTTACATTTGTTATAAAACAGTGATTCAGGGAAGGTATACTGCCTTACAAAAAATCAGCACAGCTGGGTTTAAACAGTTGCTGTTGCACTGTCTCTCCACATAAAGTGAGAATTGTTGGTGTCATGAGTTTTCATTTTTAGTGATTATTTAGTTGTCCAAATGCACCCCCCCCCCCCACTGCCCAGTGAAATATCATAAAACTAGAGTATACATATATGCTGGTATAGGTGCTGATGTCTCTGCATATTATCAGTATGATTACACATGGTCTGCCACTTGTGACTGTTTCTTGAATATACATGAGCACAGTTTGGATATAACTGCAGTAAATTATGGTACACATACAAAGTGTGGAGGAGTGTGATGCTTTAATCATAGTTATTATACCTTACTTTGTATCAACAATGTTGTTGTATTTTAATATTATTAACCTTTCTGTTAGTTACACTTAGATTATTTGTGAACATTATACTTCACCTTGTAACTATTCCTTGCAGTTACTTACAGCAGCTCCTTGATCTTTATCATAATCATTATAAATTGCTAAACAATTGTTACAGGTATACTTCATTTAGCAGCAGGGATGCATAAAACATATCCATCCATCATCCAGTTCTATGTTGCTCCACAGAGGAGCGTAGGAGCCTGGGGCTAGGCAAGTTGGTCCTGACATTTAAGATGAGAGTGACTGCAGCCTCACTCATCCCTGAGTGCCATTACATGAACAATAACCCCAACCACCCCTTGGAATTAAACCTTCCATGGCTCAGTCCTATTGGAGCGCCGTAATTACCCACTAAACCACCAGGTGCCAAAATTTGGTTGTATGATTACCACCCAGTGTAGTAAATGGTTTCCTGGTGTACAGGAAACCACCTGGCTTGTCACTCAACATTGGGCAGTTTAACATTAGGCAGTTTAACATTAGGCAGTTTAACATTAGGCAAGGAGGTTATATCATGGGGACATGTTATCAGACATCCCAGAATTGACCCTTTTGAGCAGTGTTTGTAGTGGTACCTAACTAAAGTCCAGAACCAGTATCAATGATGTTCATAACCACTGAAAATAACACATACTGCCAGTGTAAACAACTGTTGGTAGATTATCAAGCATAGAACATGGTTACATAATAAAGACAACATTTTATAGTGTATTTTTCAACACAAGCTAAGTCCAGCTGAGCTCCCAATTGGTGATTAGGTGCTCAAAGGAGTTTGTGCATTATATTGTACTTTTCACGCATACCATTCAGTTTTGTCATATTAAAGGTCAGTAATGTTAATTATCATTAATAGCTGTAATTCAGACTATATGAAGGACAATTAAATTATGCATTCACTTGAGATGAAGGCGCAGGGCAGTATTTGTTGTTGGTGCCAAGCAGTTGGTTAGCTGGAAACATTAATCAATTTTATATTATTGTTCACAAGTTTCACTCTTGTTTCTGCCACATTAAAACTAAAAAAATGTGATTTAGAAATGTAGTGTATGGACCATATTGAGGATACTTATGTCACAGTTTGACTCAATTTGACAGTAGTGGTGTACATCCAGTATGTACAGTTTTATATATTTCCTCTCCAAAGTTTCATGTACCTGGTTCCTTGAGTGTGAGGTTTGTAGAAGAATTATTGCAAATGAACTAACATTCAAGGATTCATTGTTAAGCAAGATATACTAACTATATATATATATATATATATATGTAGTATATCCATAACTGTCAAATTGAGTCAATC
>JAGKTI010001584.1:0-20568 GCA_018397915.1 Birgus latro | reverse complement strand
TATCTTATATATATATATATATATATATGTATATATTGTGTGTGTCTACGTGTGTGTGTGTGTATATATATATATATATATATATAGTCAATAACAGTGTCTGCCATTAAAAATTCAAAAGTGATACCTTGAAACCGTGCCAGTAGAGAGTGTGGAGACAAGTTCAAGAAAATATATAACTGGTGTGAAAATAAATGAAAAACCACTAGCTATCTTATTTCATTGTCCTTGATGAATACCTCCTTTATCCCAAACATTCTTGAACTGTATAATACAGTCATGCAATGAGCCAGCAAAACTCAGTGACATTTATCACCTTTACCAGAAACTTTTACTCCCTCCCATCTTTCTTTCCTTTCCTCCTCTTCTGTCTGCTGGTGACTTTACGCTGAGTGACATGCCAAGTGCCTTCCTGTACACCAAGATACCATTTATTATGCTCAGTGTTAAGCATATAATCAAATTATGATACCTGTTGGTTTAGTGGGCAGTTAGGGCACTCCAATCGGATTCAGCCGGTGCAGGTTTATATCCAAGGAGTGGCTGGGGTTTATTGCTCACATAATGCCGCTTGGGGTTGAGTGATGCTGGTCACTTTCATCTTAAATGTCAGGACCAACTTGTCTCGCCCCGGGCTCCTATGTTCTTAATGGGGCAACACTGGATTGGATGATGATGATGATGATGATGACCAGAAACTTACATTAGACGAGAGCAGAAGTTTAATCACAAATCAATACATCGCAGTTTATTAACAAAGTTGGAGAACCAGTTTGCCATAAGTCTCCAAATACAGATAATGGCTGCATACAAAAAATGGGAGTTTAGCAGCATTTAACTGTTACAACCTAATTATATTTCTAATATAGCCTTCACCATGTTTATCAATGAGAGTAATAATTCTAAGTAAAACAATAAGTACTGTCCCAGTCACCACAAGTGAGACCTATGAATACATGGAGAGTTGTAGACTGTTTATCATTAAGTAGCTTGACATGTGTTCCTTTTCACTTTTCACTGTGTATTACACACAGTGAATTAATCTCTACTTGGGGCAGAGGGATGAGTGTTCTAGAATTATGGCATCTTCTCACCTTAGGCTACTTTAAAGAAATTTTTGCCTTGTAGGCTATCAGTCCTTCTTAGTATTCCAGCACATTTTACTTACTGAAGTTGGTGGCCTGCCTGTGGTAGAGGTCAGTAAAAGAACAGGAGAAGAAACAAAAGAAATAGCTGTGAACACAGAGGAACATCAGAGATTATTTAAGGCATGCATATTGTACAATATGTTGCAACCAATGTGTGGAGGCCAGGAAGAAGGGACTAGAGGTGTGGGAAACTGCAGGAAAGTCTCAGAAATGCTACAAGCTACAAACCCTTGAAGAAGACAAAGGAAGTGATGAAAATGAAGCAAACAGTGAGACTTAGGAAACAGGAGTAGACTGTAGCACCAGTCGAGCAGGGCAGTGCTCTCAAGGTGGATGGAAGGCTGATGACAGGGAGAGCTGGAGCTCCTGTTCCATCAGCCATCAGGACTTGTTCCTGACCATCCCCCTTTGCAGAATGTTTTCAGTGTCTCAGTAACACAGAGAGTAGGTCAGCATGCTCTCCAATACAAGTTTCTTTAACTGTCAACACCAACCAACATGCATGCTACACATTACACTTCCTTTTCAAAATTTAAAAAAAAAAAAAAAAAGGCGCATGTGAACCATGCCTCGGAGTCCCCGGGGGGGAGTACCATAAATGCCCCCATCATCCGCCCCTCTCCCGGTGACGACTCACGGAGCTGCCTGGAACCACTGTCCGACTCACTCCTTCTTCATTTCTGTAACATTCGCGGCCTTTCCACTAACTTTCACTCTGTTCAGCACCACCTCTTCTCCTCTAAACCTCACCTTCTCTTTCTCTCTCAGACTCAGCTGTCTGAGGTAACTGACAGCAAACCCTTTTCTGTATCCTCCTACTTTCTCTATTCTCATTTCAAAGCCAAAGGTGGCTGTTGCATATATGTACGCAATGATCTATATTGCACTCGTGTTCCTGAACTTGATTCTTCTGAATTCTCTACTTGCTGGCTTTGGCTCTCCTGTCATTCTCTGACTAAATATATCTGTGCTGTTTACTTATCTCCTAATTCTACTGGCTATCAAAAATTCTTTGACTATTTTACTTCTACGATGGAACACATTCTATCCATTTCTCTTTTCTTTGAAATCTCCATTCTAGGAGATTTCAATGTTCACCACCACCTTTGGCTCTCCTCTCCTTTCACTGATCCACCTGGTGAACAAGCCTACATCTTTTCTATCCTTAATGACCTAGAGCAGCTTGTACAGCACCCTACCCATATCCCTGACTGCCTTGGAAGTTCCACCATACTCGACCTTTTCCTAACAACTAATCCTTCTGCTTACACTGTTAATCTTTTCTCTCCGTTGGGCTCCTCTGATCATAACCTTATTACCTTAACCTGTCCTATCGCTCCGGTACGGCCTGTGGACCCTCCAAAGAAATGCCACCTGTGGCACTTTGGAGCTGCAGATTGGGAGGCCCTCAGGCAGGACTTCTTTGATTTTCCTTGGAATGGCTATTGCTTCCATGGCCGGTGCCTTGTGCGTTACAGAGGTTATTCTCTCGGGCAGGGAAGCATACATTCCTTTCTCATATCCTCTGACCAGTGCAAGAAAGCCTTGGTTTAATCACGTTTGTTGTAATGCTGTCTGAACTAGGAGAGGGCCTATAAAAGGTACCAGAGCCAACCCTCCCCTGAATCACATCTTTTATATATTTCTGCCCGGAATCGTGCTAAGTTTGTTCTTCGCTCTGCTAAAAATAATTTCATCCGTGCTAAATGTTCCCAACTCACCAACTCGAATTCTTCTTGCTCCTTCTGGCACCTTGCCAAATACCTTTCTAACAACTTTACCTCATCATCCTTCCCTCCTCTTTTCTACTCTTATGGCGCTGCAGCTATTTCTTCTACTGATAAAGCAGATCTCTTCGGTCAGACTTTCTCCTTCAATTCCACCGTAGATGATTCCAGTGTTGTTCCTCCATCACTTCCCCCCTCTGACTTCCTCATGACTGACATTAAAATTTCTTCAGCTGATGTATTTTCTGCCATCACAAGCCTCAGTGCTAACAAGGCATATGGTCCTGATGGAGTCCCTCCTGTTGTCCTCAAAAAGTGTGCTTCCGTGATTACACCCTGCCTAGGTAAACTCTTTCGCCTTTGTCTATCAACTTGTACCTTTCCTTCTTGCTGGAAGTTTGTCTTATTCAGCCAGTCCCAAAGAAGGGTGACCATTCCCAACCCTCTAACTATCAACCAATTGCTTTAACATCCTGTGTCTCAAAAGTTTTCGAGTCAATTCTTAACAGAAAAATCTTAAAGCAACTTTCCTGTCACAACCTTCTTTCTGATTGTCAGTATGGGTTCCGTCAGGGATGTTCCACTGGTGATCTTCTCACCTACCTTTCAGACTCCTGGTCATCCTCCTTTCGGGACTTTGGCGAAAGCATTGCCATTACAATTGACATCTCAAAGGCTTTCAATCGAGTCTGGCATAAATCATTAATTTCCAAACTGCCCTCCTACAGTTTTAATCCTTCTATCTGTGCCTTCATCTCTTGCTTCCTTCTGGTCGTTCTATAGCTGCTGTTGTAGACGGCCATCGTTCTTCTCCTAGACCTGTCAACAGTGGTGTTCCTCAGGGTTCTGTCCTATCACCAACTCTCTTCCTTTCATTCATCAATGACCTTCTAAGCTGTACATCTAACCCTATCCACTCATATTCTGATGATTCCACCCTTCACCTTTCCATTTGGTTTCTGCAACGTCCAACTCAGCAGTTACTTCAACAAAAAAGGGATGAGGCTATGGTACACCTAATGTCTGACTTGGCTCATATCTCTGATTGGGGTAAAAATAATCTTGTTATTTTTAATGCATCAAAAACTCAGTTCTTACATTTATCAACCTGACAAAATCTTCCTCAGGATTACCCACTAATGTTTAATAATGTCCAGCTCAGTCCTGCATCATCCTTGAACATGCTTGGGGTTTCATTCTCTCGGGATTTGTCTTGGAAAGAACATATTACTGTACATCTCTTGTGAAATCTGCTTCCAAGAGATTAGGTGTGCTAAGCCGATTCCGAACTTTCTTTACCCCTGCACAGTTATTGACCTTGTACACGGGTTTTATTCACCCATGTATGGAGTACAACTCTCATGTGTGGGGAGGGTCCCCACATGCAGCTCTTCTCAATAGAGTGGAGTCAAAGGCTTTTCGTCTCATTAACTCTCCACCTCTTACTGATTCCCTTCAACCTTTGTCTCTTCGCCGTACTGTTGCATCTTTATCTCTCTTCTATCGCTACTTAAACGGTCACTGTTCCTCTGAACTGTCTGCTTGCATCCCTCTACCTCTACGACGGGCACGTAGTACCCGTCTAGCAACAAACTTTCATCCTTTTTCTGTCCAACGCTCTAATGCAAGAGTTAACCGTTACTTCCAGTCCTTCATTTATGCAACTGGTCAACTCTGGAACTGTCTTCCTCTGTCTGTATTCCCTACATCCTACGATCTCCAGTCTTTCAAACGCAGTGTGTCCAGGTGTCTCGAAATTAATGGACCTTGAATTTGGCTCTCTTTTGTATTGTTTTTGCTTTTTCTTGGAAGGAACAGTATGCGGGCCCATGGCCTTTGGTTCCTTCTTCCTTGCATTAAAAAAGAAAAAAAAAAGTGAGAATGAGTGATTAGGTTTGGTGAGGCAGTGACAAGGTGCCACAAAATCACAGGGAATAGTGAGTTTTCAGTGATCGTGATGGAGTAAATTGATATGTTGTGTTGGCATCTGCATTAATAGGCTGTCTCTATTTGTATGTCATTTGTCAGGAGGTCCAGCGACCTTGTTTTTTTTTACAGCAACAATGTTAGAGAAAATACATAAAAAAATCTGGATAAGGGAAGGTGGGTGGTGTGTAAATGCAACGGATATAAAAATATGTCCAGAAGGGTGATACATTAGAAGGAAGGAAACAAACACAGAGATGCACCATCCAATGGAAAAACTGGAAACTGGCCCTGGACCTACATGCAGAGAGGAAGAGTATGGGCATGAGGGCCAGTGAGTAGCAGGTGTTCTCCTTGATGGTGTCTGCCCATAAGTGGGTGCCATTTTCATGGTCATAATGCTGTTGGAGTGTTTTCCCAAATTTTGGGGGACACCACTTTGACATCCTTCCTTTAAGATTTCGTTACTCACCTTCACAGTAACACAGGTTGGTCCCAGGGTGGCTCTGGAAATGTTTCATGTGATAGGGTCAAAGTAGACAAATTGATGAAAGACTGGGAGCAGACAGCACCTGAGGAGGAGAAACCAGCAGGATACCAGTATCTGTAACACTACAGGCAAAGTAGGAGACAAGGAAGAGTAGGACGACAATGCCTATAATTCATTTCGTTTTCGTTTTTTGAAGGCTCCAACATGTTTGCATGCATCGGCCTTGGTCACCTAATAGCGGCTCTCCATGCTGCTCAATCTTTGGCAGCCTCCCTGTTCAATTCCTTAACCCTGAGGTCACACCTAATGACCTCGTCCCATGTCTTTCTCGGTCTTTCCCTCCCAACCCCTCACCCAGTATTAACACTTCTCACCCTCTGCACCCAATTATCATCCCCCGTCCTCTCCACATGTCCAAACCACCTCGGCCTACCACTCCTCATCACAACACCAATACACTCCAGTCCCATCCTACCTCTCAACTCTTCCATCGTAAACCCAGCCCCCCCAGGCCTTGCACTCAGGGACGCACTGCACATCCACCTAATCATTGTCATTTCTGGACGTTTAAGCCCGCGAATATCCTCTTCCTTTACTGCCCAGGTCTCACTACCATACAGCATCACACTCCTAACACATGCTGCATACAAAGACTCCTTAGCACATAAGGAGAATCCTCTCAATGTCAGGAGAGGCAACAGCTCCCTGAACTTCTTCCAACCACTTCTCACCCTAGTAACCAAGCTAGCTCCAGCCCCACCTCTGGCACATAACATGTCTCCCATGACAAAACTCTTCCACACACTCAAGAGACTCACCAACAATCCTTTCACTCCTAACAATCTCCACCTGCTCTCTCCGACACGCCTCAAACATAAAATCATCATTATCTCGCAGTCTACCTCTAATACCACTACATCTCTTGTGCACCCATTTATCACAAACACTGCACAAGATGGAATTACTTCCCACACCTTTGTGGAAAACTGCACATGGCCACTCTCCCTCTCCTCTGATTGTACTGCCACCAACCCTAGATATCATCACTTTTGTTTTATCTGCGTTTACCCTTAAGCCCTTGTGGACGTGGAACCACAGAGAGGTGGAAAAGCTTGTTCTGCTTAGAGGCTCAATAAGATTAAGATTAGACTGGTATCTTAACACTTCATCAATGTATATAGGAGAAGTGAGGGCTGATGGATTTTGAGAGAAAAGGTCAGGGAAATTACTTACAGTACAACATTCATGTCAGCAAGAGACAGGGCATGAGGGAGTATAGTGAGCTTAGTATCTTTAGTGAATGTTGCATATGCTGGGAGTTTAAGACACACTGATCACTGCAACCATCACCCATGACTAAATGACCTATCAGTTTTATAACCGTTAGTCTTGCTAATAGCATAAGTTTGTTACTGAAAAATGCCATTTATTTCCATCCTTAACAAATACAGTACAGGATTTAAATACTGCAATGTTGTTGTTTTTTACAGAAGTTAGACACCATCCTTATTTAGGAATATTGCACTCTCACGAGTATAAGTGTTAGAATGCAAGACAGGACCTTGTGGTTCACAAACAAGTAATTCTTGATGGGACTGTACTATGTAAAATCATCCATTATCATATAATGCAAGTGAGTTTCACCAAGTGCAATAAATGTAGGAGAGGCAAGTTTGGACGTATCCATTAGATTCAAGGACCTTATATGGCAGAGTAGTGATTTGGAAGACATCAGATATGTATGCTGGATCATTCCAAACTGGAATTGACAAGTAGAAATTAAATACCCACCCGAGAGGTGAGCGCATGGGATAACGAAACACCCACCCTAGGGGTAGACCACAGGGAGGCACAAAGAGCACGTAGAGGGCCCAGGCCAGATGGCCATATATCTCCTGCCACCATGCGCCCCTCTTCCCCGCAAGCAGACCCGATAGGAGGTACACACTGCTAGTGCATTACCCTCCAACCAGCACAGCACTCACCAGCCTTGGGGCAGGACTTGTCACAAGACAGTCCCATGTAGGCCCTCAGCAGCATCCACAGGATCTCTACAACAAGGAGGAACGGCCGCCGGTCTTCCTAGCCCTACTAAACCCAAGGGGAGCAGCAGCGCAGTGACTTCCACCAGATATACTGCAGAGGGAGCGACCGACCACCTGTTCTCCCTCTTCTGCCACCCACCTTCGGGAGCAGGGGTACAGCTACGTCCACCTGACTAGCTGCCGTGGGAGCATCCACCTGACCTCCCTTGCCTATCATCCCCTGGAAGGGAGCAGAGCCTTGGCAGCATCCACCGGATCGACCATAGATACTTCTCAGATACTTCTCAGCTGCATCTTTCCCTTGGCAGCAGGACTGTGGTAGCGGCCACCTGCCCTATAGGAGTGGGAGCCTCCACCTGATCTCCCCATCCTGCTACTACCCCGGGAGCCTGGGCAACATCCACCAGACTTTCCAGGCGAAAGGAGCTTTTCTTGAACCTCCTTCCTCTGTCCCAGAGTGGAGTTCCGGCAGCGCCCACTGGGTCTGCCACGCGGAGGGAGTGACGACCTGTTCTCCCTCCTCCACCACCCTGGAGGCTACCACCAAGGGACATATCCCTGGCTCGTCTTGCTCCTCCAGAGGCCGAGTGAGATGCCCCTCACCCTCCCCCCAGCCCACCCAGGGTGGAGATTGCACCCCTACAGGGTTGCTGTGGCTGGACATCTGGAGCGGACCTGTCGTGGGTATCCTGTCGGTGCAGCCATTCCCTCCACACCCCCACACGCTGACAGATTCCCCAGGACTGAGCGGCTGCAGGCAGTCCCTGACGGCCTCTCCACCCCTGTGAGACCGCAGCCCCCAGCCACTGAGGGGCGCACCGTCGACCCCGGGCCTGACGCAACCTGGACCCTCCTGCAGAACATCCACCACCTCCAAGGGCCAGCAGAGAGTCGCCTTGTTTGGCTCTCGTCCTGAGGGCCACCCTACTCCCGAGAACATCGCTACAAGAGGCTCAAGAGGGCCACCCACCACGCTGCCCTGCAGCCCACATTGGAAGACCCTCCGCTCAGCCTGGGAGCACACCCTTGATGGCCTGCTGCCGACACCTGGCCATTCCCTGAACCTCCCAGTGTGAACTGCTCCAGACTGTGAGTTAACCTTTAGTGTTTGTAGAACCATCGGCCTGTCCTCTCACCAGGCCGCCTCCCTGAACCTCTCAGTGTAAACTTGTGTTAAACTTTGTATGGCCCCGTGTAAAGATTCAGTGCCTTGCCTGACAAACCCCATAGTGAATCTATATTAACTCGTGTGTGCCCCACTCCCCCCTACTAAACCTGTGTTAAACCGTGTATTTCCCATAAGTTCTGAGCCTATATTTCTAAAGCCAAACCCCCAGTGAACTTGTGTTAAATCGTGTATGTCCCCCTGAGGTTCAGCATTATGAAAAGTGAACTTATGTTAGACTATGTATGTTATATGTCCCGAGGTTCAGCATTCTTAAAGGTGAACTTGTTTTAGACTGTGTATGTTACATGTCCCGAGGTTCAGCATCGCTAAGTGCAGGTCCCTACATGAACAGGTGTTAAACTGTGTGCTCCCTGTGTTTAAAGGCTAAGTGTCTATGAGTCTGTGGTAAATTGTGCATCGCCCCCATCACAAACATTTAGTGATTGTGAGACTTAAGAATCTTAAGGTGAACTTGTGCTAGTATTGAGTGTTGCCCTTGAATGTACTGTAAGTGTTTGTAAGTGCCACGTATTGTGTAATATTGTATATCGGTTTATGGTAATACTGTATACGTGTAATACTGGTTAGCCTGTGTTTATGCCCTGTTCCTTTGTTGCATGCTTTTGCCCAGTCCTTAATTAAAAGAACCCAAGGCTTCCACCTGTGGCTCAGAAGCAAGAAGTTGCCTCTAAAACACAGAGCATAACAAGAAACAATGAGTTTGGGTTTGTAAGTGGAACGACTATAATGAGATCCCGAGCAACGTAAGATAGTTAGGCCGGGCCGGGAACAGAAGGCCCTCTGACAATGGTAGGTTACCTAGTAACTCTGGTAACAGTACACTAGGTACAATATCTACACTTAGGCATGCCTGCATCATGCTCTGTACACTCAATTTCAGTCCTCACATCAGGGTGGTAGGTGGTGGCGACCGTTATCCACTCAGTTGATGTAGTGCTACCTACAGTACTTCTTCCTTCACCTTTATCACCTTTTTTCTTTCTTTTTCTGTGTCTGCCCTCCTCTTCCTATTTCATCAAACTCTTCTGTCAATTTTGTATTACTCTACTTTCCTTTTCAGGTGGCTTTGCATTGAGTGACAATACTAATTGAAATGCAGAGCATCAATGCATGGCGAAATACCAAAGCTCCCCATCCACCTTACCTGTGCAAGACACCCACCCCAGGAGGAGATACCCAGGGAGTGGAAATGAGTGGTGCGGGCTCAGTACAAGACGGGTGCACCTGCATCTCTCCCACGCGCCCCTCTCGCACTCAGGTAACCTCCACCGGACCAGCCATCGCCAGGTTCAGGGTGGGGCTAATTCTTTAGCCCCAGACAGCACTCCGGAGTCGGCCACCAGCTGCCCACTTGCTGCTTCCCTCCCTCAGCCATACCAGGTGAGGGCCACCTTGCTGCATTCGGGGAAGAGACGGCCACCTTGCTGCACTTACACACACCGGGTGACAGCCACCTTACCGCACACAGGGAGGAGACGGACACCAGCCGCCCTCACTCTAACTCCACAAAAGGAGGTATAGTGACGGCCACCTTGCCACACTCACTCAATACATGGCGAAATACCAAAGCTCCCCATCCACCCTATCTGGGCAAGACACCCACATCAGGAGGAGACACCCAGGGAGCGGAAATGAGCAGCGCGGGCTCAGTACAAGACGGGCGCACCTGCATCTCTCTCGCGCGCCCCTCTCGCGCTCAGGTAACTTGCCGTAGAGGTTACAGTCATGGCAAATTACACCTCCACTGGACCAGCCATCACCAGGTTCAGGGTGGGGCTAATTCTTTAGCCCCAGACAGCACCCCGGAGTCGGCCACCAGCTGCCTACTTGCTGCTTCCCTCCCTCAGCCATACCAGGTGAGGGCCACCTTGCTGCATACGGGGAGGAGACGGCCACCTTGCTGCACTTACTCACACCGGGTGACAGCCACCTTACCGCACACGGGGAGGAGACGGACACCAGCTGCCCTCACTCTAACTGCACTAAAGGAGGTATAGTGACAGCCACCTTGCCACACTCACTCACACCGGGTGATGGTCACCTTGCCACACATGGGGAGGAGACGGACACCAGCCACCCTCGCTCTAACTCCACAAATGGAGGTCATGTGACGGCCACCTTGCCGCACTCACTCACACCGAGTGACGGCCACCTTGCCGCACATGGGGAGGAGATGGACACTAGCTGCCCTCGCTCTAACTCCACAAAAGGAGGAACGGTGACGACCACCTTGCCACTCCACTAAAAGAACAAAAAGAAAGGGTCATGGCAAGTGCCCTCCCCCTCTCTCCCCACAGAGACATCCTCCCCCTTGACGAGCAGTTGGAGGAGGTCTGGCATTAAGGACCCCTGGTGTCTGGAGTCCTAGCTCTCTCCCTCGACCCCCAGTGGCCCTAGCCCCTGTCGGGCTCTGCTGCCTTGAGCTGCTGCAGCCCACACCTGACGAAGGCTCAGGAGTTAGACCGCAGCCCCCGGACCAGCTGAGGCATCCCCAGGACCCCGGGGCGTGACCTCCCTAGTCCCACGCGACGACCTCCTCACCTATAGGGGAAGCACAGGCAAGTGCGCCTACTCTCCCTGTTCGGGCCCAGCCTCTAGGCCCGAGCCCCCGTACTCCTGTGGAAGGGCACACCCTCTACCACGGCCCTCTGACCACTCACGGACGAGACATCGACGGGTCGGCCTCCTGACACAGGCCTCGGAAGCCCCAATGACCCCAGGGCCACCTGATGCAGGCCAGTGACCCGGGCCCTCCGCTACCGCTGGGCGTCATCCTACAGCAAGCCCCATTCACACCCTCTTGTCACCAAGTCCTCCGGCCCTGTCTATCAGCGTGTCGGGGAGAGCAGGTGGAGATTGTTAGGCGTGAGAAGGTTGAACTTGCAGGTGAGTCTCTTGAGTGTGTGGAGGAGTTTTGTTATTTGGGAGACATGTTATGTGCCGGAGGTGGGGCTGGAGTTAGCTCGGTTGCTAGGGTGAGAAGTGGTTGGAAGAAGTTCAGGGAGCTGTTGCCTCTCCTGACATTGAGAGGACTCTCCTTACGTGCTAAGGGGTCTTTGTATGCAGCATGTGTTAGGAGTGTGATGCTGTTTGGTAGTGAGACCTGGGCAGTAAAGGAAGAGGATATTCGCAGGTTTAAACGTACAGAAATGACAATGATTAGGTGGATGTGCAGTGCGTCCCTGCGTGCAAGGCCTGGGGGGGCTGGGTTTACGATGGAAGAGTTGAGAGGTAGGACGGGACTGGAGTGTATTGGTGTTGTGATGAGGAGATGTAGGCTGAGGTGGTTTGGACATGTGGAGAGGATAGGGGATGATAATTGGGTACAGAGGGTGAGAGGTGTTAATATTGGGGGAGGGGTTGGGAGGGGTAGACCGAGAAAGTCATGGGACGAGGTCATTAAGTGTGACTTAAGGGTTAAGGGACTGAACAGGGAGGCTGCCAGGGATCGAGCAGCGTGGAGAGCCGCCATTAGGTGACCAAGGCCGACGCATGCAAGCATGTTGGAGCCTTCAAAAATGAAACGAAGCGAAAGTGTGCCATATATCTTGTAACAGTGTTGTAATTTGTGGTACTATACGTGTAAGGTTGTTGCACTGAGTTTTATGCCCTCTTCCCACTGAATGCCTTAAAAGAGCCCACCAAGTGTTGAAAGAGAACCTCGCTCCAGGCTCTATGTCCAAGGGACGAGAAGTCATGCCATTATACATGTAGCATAACACTGGTGACCAGCGGTGGTTCTTGACCCGGTGGGTGGCAACAGGGGAACAAGGGAAACTTCGGCAAAATGGCAACAAAACCACACGTCCAGATACACAAATTCAACCCAGAACAATATGACAACCACACATACATGGAAATTGTTATGCTATGTATTTGCGGGTAGGTTTCTCGCCCTCAAATACGCAAACTACAGCGGGTCCCTATTCTAGATCGGGTCGGTAACTCAAAGGAATAGGACTGGACACAAAAACAAGGCAGTGACTATTACACACATGTATTACAAATATTTTCCCAGAGACAATAATACATCAACAAATACATTAGATGCTGGGTTTGCCGGGGATGGGTTAACAACGCAACACAAGGTTTTACTTCACTGGAAATGTCACTAGTCCGGCTGGTAGAAGTATTATATTATTTACCCAGCACTTATGGCACATAAAATACACTTATGATTCAGGACACAGGAATGAATTTACTACAATTTCCCAATCTCGTATTGTTATGCTACGTATTTGTGGGACAGTTTCTCGCCCTCAAATACGGAGGCTAAAGCGGGTCCCTATTCTAGACCGGGAGGTAACTCCTAAGAGCAGGACTGGACACAAAAACAAGGCAGTGGATATCACACATGTATTCTACCATAAGACACAGGACAATACATTGGGTATTACAAAGGGTTGCCGGGAGGGGCAAGTGAACACTGTACACAATGGCTATCTGTCACTTTACCTTTCTTGGTTAAGTATGATACTATTCACCCGACACTCGAGTGACATACAACACAATTATATCTTTGGACACAGGAACGGCTTTGACACAATCTTTAAAACCCGTATAGCACTGGACGGCACTGTATACATGTATTTCTTACTTTACACTTGTGACTCAGGTAACTGGCAACCGGGCGTCTATCACGGGTAGGGTCGCACGTAGAGGTATTTAACAGAGGGGGGGACTGTGGTACTTGGTATGCCGGGTTGGCCGTGCGGTTAGACAAGGGGCTGATGCAGATTTAACTGCACACGGGGAGGGGGAGCGTAAACGCCCGCACAAGACACAAGGGTACACAGGGGGGGTCTAGGTGGTCACTGAGACGGTCTAGGGCAACAGGACTCTACCTTTCAATATAGGTCCGGCCTCGTTCTATCTACCGGCCGTCCAATCTTATTCGGGGTTCCTGGTCACTTCACTTGAGGACACACGGTAGGGAATCACTGCAAATGCACACTAGAATTGAGCTTACGGGTACATACACATATATATCAGTAGTCCACTCACTTGGGCGACACTGATGGGCCCAGGGCGATTCCTCCGTCAGGAGGGAACAGGGGCGGAGTGGCGTGCTCATGGGCAGGGTCCCATACGTGGCTGTGGGGCTCAGGGCTCGGCCCGAAGAGGGCTAGGAGCCGGGCCTGACGTTGGATCTGGGAGCGTCGTCGGGAGACCTCGCCCACCGGTAGGTCGCGCCCTGGTGTGCGGGGCAACTCCGGGGGCTGCAGGAGACCCAGGGAACTGGAACCCGGGGTGGCTGGGCTGCGGCAACGGCTCGAGGGCGGCGGCGCCGTCAGGGAGGCCTCACGGGAAGCTCGGCCCGGGGGAGTGGTGGATGGGGCTCGGCGGCCGCTTCGAGGTCTACGGGGGCTCTGGTCCGGCAGCTGGTCACCCGGGTGGAGTCACAGGGAACCAAGGTCCTGGGTGAGACTCTGCCACGTCTCGGGTGTAGGGCCTTCTCCGCCTGCTGGTGCTCCCGTAGGAGGGGAGCGGACTATGGCCAGCTCTACTCCGGACCCGACGTGACTCGTGGCCAACGCCTGGTGGGTTACGGGGAGGGCAGTCTCCTGGCGGCTTGTGGCCTGCTCTGTACTTGGCCTGTTCTCCTGGCGGCTTGTGGCCTGCTGTGCACTGGGCCAAGCGTGACTCGTGGCCAACGCCTGCGGGGCCGTAGGGATAGCTGCCTGACGGCTTGTGGCCTGCACTGCACTAGGTCTAGTTTCTTGGCGGCTTGTGGCCTGCACGGTGTTTGATCTGGTGTGGCTCGTGGCTGGCGTCGAGGGGGCACAGGGGGAGATGGTTTCCTGGTGGCTTGTGGCCTGCACTGTGTCAGGTCTACTTCCCTGGCGACTCGTGGCCTGCTCCGTGTTAGACCTGGTTACCTGGCGGCTTGTGGCCTGCACTGTGTCGGGTCTATTTTCCTGGCGGCTTGTGGCCTGCACTGTGTTGGGCCTATTTCCCTGGCGGCTCGTGGCCTGCACTGGCGTGGCTCGTGGCTAACGCCGAGGAGGTGAGCTCTGGAATGGCTATGGCCTGTATCAGTGAGCTTTGATCACTAGCAGCTGAGGAACGGACTATGGCCAATCCTGCCTCATGCCCGGTACGGCTCGTGGCCGGTACCGCGGTGCCGCTCTTGGGGGAATGCCTACAGGAGACTGGCCGGCATGAGTCCGTGTCGGGGCCCTGTGGCGGGGAGACAGCTGGGGAACGGACAATGGTCAATTCTACCCCGTACCCGGTACAATTGTGGCAATTGTCAGTACCACGGCACTGTGTGGAGTTGTAAACTCCACCCCTTACCTGCAGAGCTGTGTTCCGGCTGGAGACAAGGTGCCGGCGACTGCTACCTTTCTGGGCCCTCATCTGAGCACAAGAGGGGCACTGGGGAGTCAGATAGATAGGTCGTTCCTGCTCCCAGCCGCGCTGCGCTGGCGGTAATCTCCCGGTGATCTGGGGGGGGTTGGGGGAGCTGGTGTCGTCTGCTCCGCTGGCCGGGTGGTTGGTGGCTCTAACCCCTAACTCCTGTATTTCACCACCCTCTTCTGTGTCGAAGTCACGACCCCATGACTGGAGGTGGTACAGGTGGGTGTTGGTCGTCCTGTGGATGGGGTCGAGGTGGCTGAGGAAGGACGTCCAGTGGTCGGAGGCTACGTTGGCGGCGAGTTGGGGCGCGTAGGCGACCCATAGGGTGGATGGGTGTCTCACCTGCTGGAGGAGGAATAGTAGGTGGTGCGTGCTCCTCACACGTAGATTGCATCCGGCGGGGGGGGATCCAGGTGACTCTGGTGACACGCATGATGGTGGTGGCAGTGGTGTCCTGAACGCGAATGCTGGCCAGAGGCAGCCTGGTGCGGCTTATATTGCCGGTGGAGTGTGGGTGTGGTGTTCCCCTGGGAGTGGAGTGGGGCGGGTTTTTCCACATGAGGTGTGGAGAAAGGAGGGACATTGGGGTGGTATTGGGGGGAAGGGTGGGTGGCTGATCGCCACTGGGCGATTGGGTGGGCGTAGGGGTTGAGGTGTAGCGTTTGGGTGGGCGAGAAATGCGCCCGGAACGGGTGGTGGTCATGGTTAGGTGTGGAGTGGGCAGCGACGAGGGAAGGGGGGACGGGGTGGGGGCGGGCGGAGTGTGAGGCAGTGGGGTATGGTTGGCTGGCGGGGTCGACGGGGTGGGCTGGACGAGGAGCACGGAGAGGCCGGTGTGGCATTTCCGGCCGGCATGCGGTGAGCACGTGGAGTGGGTGGTATGGCGGTGGAAGCCGGGGTGGAAGGGGAGGGAGAGGAATAGTAAACAAAGGGCTCTTCCTGGGGAGCGGTTGGCGTGGGACTGGCTCTCGTGGTTGGGGTGGGAGCGGAAGGCCCGATGGAGTCACGGGAGGGGCGGACGTGGCGATTCCTGTAAGTGCGTGGTGTCCCGTTATAGTCGATGACGACTTGAAAAGGGTTGGGGACCTGCGTGATTACATACGGCCCAATAAAGCGGGGGGCAACCTTAGTAGGGGTGGGCAAGCAGGCCACGAAGACCTCGTCACCTGGTTTGTAAGGGTTTATCGGGGAGGAATCTGTCGGACCGTCTTGGTGGTCGTGCAGGTGTTGCAGGCGACGCTTTAGGTGATACAAAGGGTCCGCGAGGGAGGACGGGGTGGGGGTTTGTAGGCGTTGTCAGAGAGGGAGCAGGAGGGGCGCTTCTCCGAATACGCGCTCATGTGGGGTAATGCCATCGTCGCGGGGACATGTGTTCATCCCCCACTGTATGATTTTGACGTGGGCAGGCCATTCCTGATCCTGGGTGCTCTGGATCCGGGTCCTAATTTGGTTTAAGAGGGTTCGATGGCTCCTCTCACATACCCCATTTCCTTGGGGCCAGTATGGGGAGGAGTGCGAAATGGAAAATCCAAATAGGACGGACAGTTCTTTCCAGATTTGGCCCGTAAATTCGGGGGCATTATCTGAGTGAATGGCCTGGGGGACGCCAAAGTAGGGGAAGACGTGGCGCATGAGGGCGTCGGCTATAGTGACGGCAGAGTGTTCCTTGGTCGGGCAAGCAATAAGGAACTTTGAGTACACATCGACGAAGGTGACAATGTAACGGTAGCCAGATTTGGGTGGCAGGGGCCCGACAGCGTCGACAGATAAGAGCTGCCAGGGTTTGTGGGCGGTAATTTTGCCGGTGGGACCCGCTGTGCGGGTAATGTCTTTTCCAAGGCAGCATGCTCGACATGCCTGGGTGACACGCTGGGCTAGATTGCTGGGGTTGGGGGCCCAGTAGAGGTCATTGAAGACCTGTGTCAGCTTCTTTGTGCCCAGGTGGATGCCGTTGTCCGAGTGGAGGTGAGTGAGGACGCTCATGGCGGAGTACGGGTCGAGGACAACGTGGCCGGAAGGTGTGAAGAGTTGGTCCCCTTGCAGGTGGAGTTTATTGAAAAGGTGCTGGGGAATCCAGGGTGGTCGGTCCCGGTCTTGCCAGTGTTGGAGTAACTCAGACTGAGGGAGGAGTGATTTTACTTGCAGGCGGGAGAGGGCGTCGGCATTGGTGTGTAATTTTCCTGGCTGGTACGCGATCCTGTAATCAAACTCCTCCAGTGATTTGCGCCAGGGGAGGGGTTGGGTGTTGTGGGTGGCTGATGTCCGTAGCCACTGGAGGGACTGGTGGTCCGTGATGACGGTGACGCTGGTGCCCAATAGGTAGGCCCTGAAGTGATCAAGGGCCCAGACAACCCCCAAACATTCGCGTTTGTTAGCCACGTAATTGCACTTGGCGGGGTTTAGGGTGCGACTGGCGCAAGCTATGATGTGCTCGCACCCTTCCTGGACCTGGGCCAGGACGGCGCCTATGGCCACCAGGGACACGTCAGTATAGAGTCGGAATGGAAGGTCATAGTTGGGGAAGGCAACGACGGGGGATGAAACAAGTTTATCCTTCGGCGCGTGGAATGCGGCGATGCGGTCGTTACTCCAAATGAAAGGCTCACCCTTCCTAGTGAGGTCGTGGAGTGGTTTCGCAAGGTCGGCGAACCCTTTTATGAACCACTGATAGTGTGATGCGAGGCCTAGGAAGGCACGGACCTGGTGAACGTCTTGGGGAAGCGGTTGATTTGCGATGGCTTTCAACTTTTCAGGGTCGGGAGAGATGCCTTTCCCCGAGACGATGTGTCCAAGAAAGGGGACCGAGCGGGTGGCTAGAACGCATTTAGTAGGCTTGAGTTTGAGTCCAGCCTGGCGTATCCGCTGAAATACCTGCCGGAGGCGGTGCAGGTGATCAGCCCACGTTTTACTGAACACGATCACATCATCGAGGTATGCCAGGCAGACTTCCCATGTCAGGCCGCTGAGGACGGACTCCATGAGGCGGGAGAAGGTGGCTGGGGAGTTACAGAGTCCAAAGGGGAGAACGTTAAACTGGTACAGTCTCCCGTTGCTCGTGGAGAAAGCCATTTTCTCTTGATCCTGGGGGTGGACAGGGACCTGCCAGTATCCTGACTGGAGGTCCAGCGTAGAAAACCAGGTGGAGCCGTGTAGGGAGTCTAGGGACTCGTCTATTCGGGGGAGAGGAGTGGCATCTTTTGTCATGACATCGTTCAACCGGCGGTAGTCAACGCAGAAGCGTTGCGTGCTGTCTTTTTTTCCGGACCAAGACGACAGGGGAGGACCAGGGGCTGGTAGAGGGCGTTATGATACCGGCGTCCAGCATCTCTTGAACCTGCCAGTCCTCCTCGGCCCGTTGGTGCGGGTTCTTCCGGCGGGAGGGTTGTCGAATGGGAGGCCCAGTGGTGTGTATTTCGTGGGCTAGGTACGTTGTATGCCCCAAGTCAGCTGGCCCGGTGAAGAGGTCCTGGTGCTCGAGGAGCAGGTTGTGTAGCGTCTCGGCCTGATGCGGCGATAGGTGGTCATGTAGCGGGGGAAGGGGAGAGGGAGGCGATTCTAGGGGTGTGGTGTTGCATAGCTCGCCGGTTCTAGGTCGCCGACCAAAAGTCCCTTCGGCAGAGTGAGGGGTGTGGCCGCCAGATTCACCACTTTGACGGCGTTCAAGTGAGGCGGAAGGAAGGTCGGCGACATTAGGCCCGGTGGGGACACTAGGGTAGAAAAGAGTATGGGTCCCCGTGGGTTTGTTGATTCTGAGCCACGCTTCGTGGTGGGGGGGAATGGTGAGGGAGAACGCGACTGTCGCGGGAAATGTGGGGCCGGGGGCTGGCTCAGGGGAAGGTGGAGGGGCGCTGTCTTGACTTGCGCACGTACATATGCTCTTGGGTTCCTGGGGGGGCTGCCGAAACTGCAGTCGTCTCCCGTGGCAGTCGATGTGCGTGTGGAGCTTCTGCAGTAGGTCTAGCCCCAGGTAACCGTCATACGCGTGGCAGGATGAATCGAACACGATGAAAGGGTGACAAGTGGAGGCTTGCTGATGCGTCGTCGCTTGTAGGGCTTGTGTTTCCCCACGGATCGGTAGGGAGCCTTCCCCCGCGTCTATAAGACGGGTTGAAGTGGAGAGAAGGGGTCCAAATTTTCCCTGGTGGCGGGAGTAAAAGTGAGTATATAGGCAAGACCTGGCGGCTCCTGTGTCCACCAGGAGTCTTGCCTTGACCCCCTGCAATTTCATTTTTTCATAAACGGGGGGTCGGTATTTGGCAGAGGTGGCCCCCGCCACCGTGGAGTGGTGCGGGGGCAATCCTAAAAATCCAACGCCAGTGGGGCCTTTGTCTCGCAGCCGGCGTCAGGTTCCTCGACGAGTGGGGGGTGGGGGTTCGCTGGGCCCTCTTCTACTGCCAGCATTGGGCGGCGCCTCGGTGGGTCGGCTTGCCTTTTGCATGCCGCCTTGAGCTGCTTACGAATGTTGTGGAGCGGGCAGCGGCTACTACAAGCGGTGAACTCCCACAGGTTGATCGTGATGAGGTTTGTACTGCCGTCCTGAGGCGGCCGTCTCCTGGTGGGGTGGGCTCTGGGGAGAGCCGAGGCGGAGGTATCCCGTGGTGGGGCTGGAGCGGGTTGGGGCCGTGAAGGTGGGGGTTTCGTCGGGAATCGGCTGACAACCCCGATTTGTTGCATGTCGGGATGGGCGGCGAGTAGGTGGCGTATGAGTTGGACGTCGCGGTCCAAATTTCCTGTCGGGTCATGGATGGTGAAATGTTCTTTGATCATGCCCGGAAGGACTCTAAGGAGAGTATTAAATATGTGTTCATCCCAGGTATTCACTTGAGCATCCGGGTATGCGGCGGTGATGAGTCGCCTAGCTTGGACCAGGGTATTGTCCAGATCTCCGACATATCTGAGGGCATCTAGTTGTGACACTGCGACAACTTTTCCCAATGACGGGGTGATAGCATCTACAACAATTTCTGTAAATCTAGCCCATGTGAGGTCTGGGACTATCATTGGTGCTATGCTAGCTACCGCCTTTCCCAAGTAAGGTAGAGTGACCGCAATCTTTTGATTATCTTCTTCAAAACCAATGTCTAGCAATGGCTTGACCATTTGCAAGTAAGTGGAAATGTCGCATTGTTCTGGGTCAAATTTTGGTAGGGGTACATGTGTTTTGGCTGCCATTTTCACACCTATTCCAGTCCTTTTTACCGTCCGGGTCAAGAACCACCTCCAGCCACCAGTGTTATGCTACGTATTTGTGGGACGGTTTCTCGCCCTCAAATACGCAGGCTAAAGCGGGTCCCTATTCTAGACCGGGAGGTAACTCCTAAGAGCAGGACTGGACACAAAAACAAGGCAGTGGATATCACACATGTATTCTACCATAAGACACAGGACAATACATCAGGAGTATTACAAAGGGTTGCCGGGAGGGGCAAGTGAGCACTGTACACAATGGCTATCTGTCACTTTACCTTTCTTGGTTAAGTATGGTACTATTCACCCGACACTTGTGTGACATACAACACAATTATATCTTTGGACACAGGAACTGCTTTGAAACAATCTTTAAAACCCGTATAACACTGGACGGCACTGTATACATGTATTTCTTACTATACACTTGTGACTCAGGTAACTGGCAGCCGGGCGTCTATCACGGGTAGGGTCGCACGTAGAGGTATTTAACAGA
>JAGKTI010001583.1:53761-81819 GCA_018397915.1 Birgus latro | reverse complement strand
TTCAAGCTGTCTCTCTCCCACCCAATAAAGAATTCAAGCTGTCTCTCCCATCCAATTAAGAATTCAACCAGTCTCTCTCTCACCCAATAAAGAATTCAAGCTCTAACCTGTCTCTCTCTCTCATCCAATATTTCCACTCGTCATAATAAATCAAGAGCTCTCCTCTCATGTCCGGAGCTTCACGAGGTAATTTATGACCACGGAAGGGTATACACAACTAGGCAACACTTTTTGGTATACTCCCGGGTATGTGAAGCTCCAACCACGTCAACGAGAGGCCAGTTCTTCTCGTCAAACAGCTCTTCGGGATTAGGGCAAAGGGTTAGAAAATTCCTTCATTAGAGACTCAAGGATCTGCTAGTCTGGATAACCTAACGTCATTTTTTCTCATTTCTAAATCACCTCATCGATTAATTACTTACTTCAGGACTATTTAATTATCAAGTGAATGTAGTATATATGCTTATTAATTACGGGTCTGGGGTTATGTTAATGTTTACTAATTTTCAACTATTGGTGGTGGTGGTGTAAATTGAATAAGTTTTTAGATCACAATAATTTTCCTACATCCCTATTTAAATTTTCCTTTACCCTTACTTTGATTTTCCTTTTCCCTCACTTTGATTTCCCCTTACTCTTTACTCTGATTTTCCTTTACCCTTACTTAGATTTTCCTCTACCCTTACTTAGATTTTCCTTTACTTTTACTCTGATTTTCCTTTAACCTTACTTAATTTCCCTCTACCCTTACTTAGATTTTCCTCTACCCTTACTTAGATTTCCCTCTACCCTTACTTAGATTTTCCTCTACCCTTACTTTGATTTTCCTTTACCCTTCCTTAGATTTTCCTTTACCCTTACTTAGATTTTCCTTTACTCTTATTTTTATTTCCTTTATCCTTACTTAGATTGTCCTTTACCCTTACTTAGATTTTCCTCTACCCTTACTTAGATTTTCCTTTACTCTTACTTTCCTTTACCCTTACTTTGATTTTCCTTTACCCTTACTTAAGTTTTCCTTTACCCTTATTTATTTATTTATTTTTTAATCACATGAGTCAGTCCGATGCCTAAATACAACCCAAATATTTTAATAAGGTGAGCGAGATCCCTCATACCTATTGCTGTAATATTTCTATATATCTATGTATCTATCAATCAAAGCAATATCTATCTTTAAGCAAGGTAGTCAGGCACAATCATGCATAATCCAGCGAAAGACAGCAGTTACAAGGAATTCTCTCTTTCTCTCTCTCACCACTTTTTTAAAACTTAGGAAAGATACAAATGCAGGGGTTAAGATTGGGCCGTATTCCCTCGGTTAAGGACGCTCCCTTACACCACTTCCTAGGCGATTTATTTTACTCATTACACCTTACTCTCCTATTCCGTGTTATATAAGTCCTTCCAATATGGCCATACTGTATAAATAGCGTACAAAAGGACATTAACTGGCTGTATGCAAAAACTAAAACGGTAAGGATGAGGCGTTAGGGTGGATTCCTTACCTGACAAGAATATCCTTGCAGTTCATAATATCTTCCCAAATTAAACAAACCATCTGGAAACTAAGATTAAGCCAAGAAAATATTAAGCCTTATTTAACCCTTCCAGTCCCAATTATCCCCTAGGTTTTATACAGTCCTTAACACTATTCAATCCTTCCAGTTCCAATTATCTCCTACGTTTTATACAATCCTTAAGACTATTATTCAATCCTTCCAGTTCCAATTATCTCCTAGGTTTTATACAGTCCTTAAGACTATTCAATCCTTCCCGTTCCAGTTATCTAAGTTATAGTGTATACAATCCTACATCTCAGTATAAGCTCCTCATGGGGCAACGTAGGACTGGATGATCGATGGATGAAACAAGACCGTATGGATATAAGAAAAACCAACAGAATATTAATTATCACTTATCTAACCCCCTTCATTTCGAAATATCTCCAAGGGTAAAGGTAGGAATAGGGAGGAACTGGCACTAAACCACAATAAGAGTAAAGTAAATGGAACTAAGGTAGGAGAGAGCGAAAGAAAGAAATGTATGATGTGACAAGCAGTAGCAAGTGATAATACTGGAAACAAACAGCAGGAGATCCACCTAGGAAATCAGTGAGTTGTGGGGGACGACGTAGCGAGGAACGGAAGGGGAAAATTAAAAGACGGTGTTAGTGCAGGCGAGGGGGAAAAAAAAAAAAAACGGATATTCCCAGGGTAAATAAAATTTTTCCCCTCGTTAACTTCAATAAAACCGTCTGGAAACTATGATTAAACCAACGTCCCAGGAAGACTATGTTCCAATTCAACGAAAAAAACTGATGAATCACTTACTATATTGTGCTAGTGCAACAAATCAATCGTATGGAAACCAGTTAAACGAGTCTGTAGACACTATATATGACTTCGTATGTTTATTACGACCAACCTCCTATATGGCCCTATAGTCATACAAAATGAGAAAATTCCAGCATATGGTTTCTGAGATACAGCGTGGAACGGACGGACGGACATACCTAACCTACCTTCCATTTCGCCGGAAACAAATAACCGTAGGCACGTCTTATGCAACGTGATGATAACAACAGGGGTCCAGGGGAGAATGTCTTTCAGCATGAAATGGTAATTTACAACACTGAAAATAGAAAAATACGTAAAACAAACTGGAGCAATACGAAACAAAAGGGTGAGGTCTATCTGCTGCTTCAAGTAAGGCGCACTGAATTAAAAAAAAAAAAAAAAAAACTGGTTCTACTACCGTTTCAACCCCTAACGGAATTCATTATTTTCTGTTCGCCAATGGAGAGTTCTCCAAATGACAAGAATTCTGAGTACCAGTTACTTCACTTAATACAGCAAAGCCTCATTACAGGTTAGGTTGGATTGGTTTGGTTTGGGTAGGTTAAAAAATAGAGGTTAAATGAAGGTCAAGACAACTTACACACACATCCAATACTTGGCAAAGTACACTGGGCACTAGCAATTGTGTGGCTAAACGTCACAGACGTGAAAAACTGCTATAAGGATTACCCAAACCAAAGCACTGACGAAGAAGCACGCCGGTAACAAAAACATGGATCTCCCTATTTCTTCCTTTTCCCCACTCAAAAGTAAAATATCCACTTACCGAGGCAGTCACTAGTATCCAGTCTATTTCTTCCTTTTCCCCACTCAAAAGTAAAATATCCACTTACCGAGGCAGTCACTAGTATCCAGTCTTCATCATCGACGTCTATGGAAGGCCACACTGTCTCCAAAAGCAGTCTTGCCAGTGTAAAAAAATAAAATAAGCACAACACACACCACACGCCATTTTAAACTTCGCCTCTTAATGGAGTTGGTCCCGTCTTGCTACCCGCACGGACGTTTTATAATTTCGGTTTCTCCCGAGCTAAAATAAAAACCAGTGGAAACGGATTAGGTTAACGGGTCCAATGCATTTTTCTGAACTCCATCTTAAGGGATTTGAAAGAAAATTTATATATGCCACAAGAGCCATGTTTTCTCACCTCTTGCCTTCCCGAGGTTGCCATTATTATTCATATAGATTTCAAGATTATATTTTTTCCAGGGAGGATGCAATATTTTTCACGGTCATATATAATTAAATACTTCTTTTATCATGCGTCAACTGCAACCTTAACTTCTGGAACGACTATTATCAACTTTCCCAAGACTAGGCTGACATTGGGCATTCAGATTATTTCATATTAGTTTTGTATAACAGCATAATATAGTAACTTCCCCTTAAGGTCAAGCATATTGTTCTGCAGTTAATTTCACGTAGCTCTGTGGCATAAAAAGACCTCGGGATTAGCACGTAATTCGTGTTATGTTACTGCTACTCAGTATCTGGTATGGAATGAAGGTAATTTTACGTCAAAGTGGAGTAAAATGAGAACAATATACGTTTGCTACCAGCCTATTATTGCTGATATATTTACCATCTACAGTATCAATGCTGGAGGAGGACGCCGTCACGTGGTGGCATCATAACTAGACGGCTCCCCTGCCCAATTGTACAAAGGAGGATGGTGGGATGCACAAGAGAAACCTACGAGGCTACAGTCCAGGTTAACTTTCAGATGAGCCTGGGGTCACTATGTAATTTACAGCGACATTTCAGCTGACTTTGCTTTTGAGGTGAAAGTTGCCAATGAACTAAAATGGTTACAACCCACTTCGCTCCATGCAAAATGTCGAGGGTAATATACATTACCGATGTGAAAGTGTGTGCATTTGCCTATGTGCACACGTGTATGAGTGAGTGGCACTGAAGTACACACCATTGCCTACATGAGCGGTGGTGTGTGTTCAGATATGGAACCCTGAATTTTCTATGAGCTGTACTTTACCAACTGCTTTACAGTATAATCATGTATTTGAAGGCAAGCATCTCTTCCTTAGCTTCTACTTAGGGCACCTTGCCTTCCAACCAATTTTCCCTATTCCTATAACAGTCTTGACCACTTCTACTGCTGCTTGACACTTTCATTCCTAGCATCTCTCCCTCGCCCTTCTCTTTGCACTTTATCTGTAGAACATTTTCCATAGTGGTTTATTTTTGTTTACGGCACATTAATGCATTCCTAACCCATTCCTCCCCAATTTGTCTGCAGAATTTTAATATATTCCTCCCGTTCATTTCTATTTAACAGACTGTAATGTATTCCTAGCACTTCAACTGTTTCTGCTCACGTCACTATTCCTAGCCCCTATTCCTTGGGACACTCCATCGTAATTCTAGCACATCTTTGGTTGCGATATACTAATTTGTTCCTAGCACCTCTTCCTTACCTATTTCTTTTTTATGACCCTATTTTTATCATCTCATACACGAAAATGCAGCCCTACTACATTTCTACACATCCACACAAGCCTACAGTTTGAAAGCTTGTGATTATTCCATGATTGCCTGATTCAGCCTTGTTCAAAGATAATGGTCGCTTTCCATGAACTCTCTACCATACTTCTCAGGATTTAGTGCTTTTATTTTCCCGTTTTTGGACCCTACATACCTGTGTGTGTGTGTGTGTGTGTGTGTGTGTGTGTGTGAAACAAGGTTAGGTGATGATATGATGACAGTGGCAATGATGGGCTGTGTTCACTCGTATCTTTTTTTTTTTTTTTTTTATATGTGTCCGACTCTGGGCATAGGTTTTACTGGTGGAGTATGCAGTATGCCCTTAGTCCTTTCATTTGTTCTCTCTACAGAAGTTCCCTGGATGACATAACGCTCACAAACACTGCCACTCCAACAGATTTTGACAAGAACATCTCACTCAAGTAATTATCTTCCAAATTTTTACCCCTGTGAGGACCAAAGGGTGGGGGTGGATCAATTCTCCATGGACAAATTCTGGTTCCTCAGTCTATGGATGTTTTCCTTCAGGATTCACAAACCACAGTTTGAAAATGGATATGCAGCTACGTGCTAATGTCAAGAGTGTAAAAATTGGCCATCACAGAACATACATAACAATTTTTAACTCCAGATGAACTGAAGAAAAACAAATTAAATAAAAAAAATCATACATCAAATTATAGGTGTCCCCCATTAAAAAAAAAAAAAAATCTATATACAGTACGCAGACCTCCTGCAATCCCTTCAGTCCAGTGCCAAATTTTATATTTTATTTTTTCAGTCTAAAGATGACTTTATTCAACTTAAGACTTCTCCAACTGGAGGAATTAGACACTGCATTAACACATCCACTACTAGCTAGGCTGAATAAAATCGCCTGGTAATGGAATTATTTGAACGAAACATGTCACTTGTTTGAAGGGGTTATCTTTTACTTGACAAAAATACCTACAAGCTTCTTCACTGCATCCTAGGATCCAAAATTATGCACTTCACCTGACAAAACTTAAAACAAGCACCAGTAGCATATCCACACAGAGGTATTTGTATCCATTAAACATACCTCTCATCCCCAACAGCCCAATTTTGTCCAGTAGTAGTAATGCTAGTAGCAGTAGTACATGTAGTAAACCTTACAGTGAGCCCTTCTCTATTAAGTTCGGCTTGGAATTCCATTATTCTGCCAGTTTTACATACTGTTTATGATTTACAACAAAACGCCACTGAGGGACACCTTCACAGAACGGAACCTACATATCTGGGGCTATTCAATTGTCCTTCAAAAAGGAGACTGATGGACTGAAGCAGTCCACCAGATTCACATTCTGATGAGCCTGGGGTCCCAACAACTCAGTGTCCATGCTAAGGTCTATTCAGGATTGGTGAGATTACATTACTGGCAATGATTTTACAACATGCTCTTACATCTTGGGGGCATGCCAGTCACAGCAGATTAGCACAGTTCACATACCTGGTTACCAGTTCATCAGGTGCTGGAGAGGTAATGGTGATACTGAGATAACCATCTCCCTCCAATGCTCTGTTTTTAAACTAACCCTCATCTACCTCCCTAAGCCTCCAAATGAAGATGGCAGACTGCAAGAGAAAGGCAACTTCAGCCTGCAGTCCACTGGGACAACCTGCAGAAAAGCCTGAGGCCTCAACAACAACAACAACAACAACAACAATACGGATGGTGAGCTGAGATACCACTCAGTGCTGAACAAACATTTGGTCAAAGTTTACATCTCTTCATCTTTTTGCATATATTTCCACTCATTCCTTTATGCCTTAATCTCAATTAATTATCTACAATAAATGTGGAACATGGAGAAACAAAAACATTTTCATTTAAATCCCCATATTAATAATTTTGATAAGAAAATTGTATCATACAGGAGTGTTAAGGCTCACTTACTATCCTCACTGCTGTCAGTTCCTGTATCCACCAATCAAATGTGTTATACAGTGTGACCTCAGGGATAAGGGACTGAACTAGGAGACTGCCAGAGATCAAGCAACATGGAGGGCCGCCATCAGATGACCAAGGCCGATGCATGCAACGATGTTGGAACCTTTACAAATGACAGGAACAATATAAACGACATGAGGTTCTCAGCATAAGAAAAACAGATCAACCAACTATTATTCTTTCACACTGTTAAATATGAATGAATAGTGGTTACTGTTATGTGCAATATTTTTCCTTTCCAATTTATTGCATATCATTATTTTATCTTATGTGAGACCTTTAATATTCACGTATTTACTACTTTTCCTTTGTATGTAGTGGTATTTCACTTGACATTAAGTTTCTCATTTTCACATCTTATAATTCTGAAAGATCATGTTCAATAATCTCATTTCCTAGTATTCTGTGCAATATTTTAACTTCATTTCCCTTATATGCAGTATTATTCCACTCTACATTACCCTTGCCATTTTCTCCATCTTCTTAACTTTGAAAGATAATGTTCAATATTCTTATTTTCTACTGTTCTATCCACTAGTTTCCATCTAATAATTAAGTCCAATAAATCATGTCTCTCCCTTTGATGATGATGTTTCTCCCTTACAAGAAGTAGTATTTCACTCTACATTAAGCCTGTTATTTTTTTCAGTTCTTAATTCTGAAAGGTAATTTCTGCATTTACTTTTTAAACTTCACATTGAAATAGAGCTGTTCATGGTATTAGAAAAGTCTCTAGGCAGTAGAAGACAGATGTAGAAGTGTGTGTTGTGGCAGTGTGAAGTGCAGTAGTGCGTAATGCAGTGAATGTGTGTGACAATGTGGCAGCGTGAGGAATGGTAGTGTGGCAGCGTGAGGAATGGTAGTTTGGCACAGTGACAGTGTGGTGTGGTATTGTAGCAGTGTGGCAAGCAGGAAGTGTGGTTTGTACTGTGGCAGTATGATGTGTGGCAAAGCTTGTTTCACATGGAAGAACTAGGCCACAACCTGAATACAGTACAAAGTCATGGCTACATAAAATTATGAAGAAGGCAAAAGTCTCTCCGGTAACCAGTTACAGTGACCATCAAATCTGAATACGCTTTGCCATTAACTGAGATGAGAAAAGTTATGGAACTTCGTTAGGTTTGAAAAAACATGATAACGTCTCCCACTGCAAAGAGACCTTCTAATAAGCTGACAAAGGTCTTGTTACATCCTACACTTCTTAAACTATCAGGTACTTACCACATACCTACGGCAAGTGGAGGTTAAAATAAGCTTGCAATTATTTCATAATCTTTTTTAATAATGACATTTACGACTCGTAAAATTTTGCAACGCTTGGTCTTTTGCATAAAACATACATATTACTGTATACTGGACAAAAATACAAAACAATATCTGTACAATATATTACAGTTGAAAATAAAATGAGATTTATAAATGTTTTGTATCTTGACAGTAAAACTAAGCCTACACGAGGCTCTCCGTTCTGCACTAGTTATGACAGCTTCTGAAAAATGAAAGAGACATGAGAGTTATACAACCTTGGCACTTACATCCACAAGCCGCCACAACACACATGGAGGCAGCACCACACCCTCCGCCACATTCTTAAACTAGGGGTTGGGAAGGTGTAGGTAAGCACTAAATTTCTGACAATCATTTGTGAAACCTAGGATGAAAGTAAAGCATTTATTGTCTCTCACTCTTCCAAATGAATGTACACTGTTATGTGGCATGCAGGTTACCAATACCTAATTTTCACAACTGCTCAAGTTTTTACAATCCTTTATGAAACCCAGGATGAGAGCAATATGTGTCTAGCTTAACTACCACTGCATCAACTGCTCACAACTCTTTCTGGAATGATAATTATAAAGTGGGAGGCCTCTACAAACCTTTACCTGTTTTAAGGATACACCTATTCAAAGTAAACCTACTTCATTCTCATCAAAGGTACACACATGACTTTCAAAAATTGTGCAGATGCATGAATTAGACATACAGTACCTAGTGTGCACACCAAAGTACAGAGGACCCTCACCAGTCAAGCAGAGACTCACTCTTAATTTACTATCACAGGTTTCACAAGTGAGAGTAAAAAATTGGGTAGCACTGGGAACTGGGTGTTTAGCCTAAAATGCACATTAATGGGCAACACAAATGGTTAACACACTGGATAGCAGTGAGAAATGGTTATGTTCAGCCTACAGTTCACATTACCTGTCAAAACAAATAGGTAACAGAAACTGGACAGCACTGGGAACCAAATGTGATAACCTACAAGCTAATTTATTAAGCGGATTCATCCACTAGGTAGAGAAGCCAAACATGTACCTCCCAACACAGCCTACACAATAAGACTGACAGAAACTGGGGGCCTCCCTACACCTACCCAATGCCTGGTTTTTAAATACAGCTGACACAGGGTTGCATTCTGGATGGCAATGCAGACTTTGTGGTGCCTCTTTTTTTTAGCAATTTTCTTTTCAACAAGTGGGCTGGTGGAGAGTTAGTGTCCCTTCCCGGAAAACCACTAACTCAAAGACAAACAGCCGCCCCTTACGGGATTATGGCGTCTGGCTATGGGTATATAGATAGGCTTTTCACGTTACACTTTATTAACTTTTGCAATGTTTATGTATAAAAATCTCTTCTTCTTTGGTGGTTTATTTTTCACCCCACACCTTTTATAATGTTACGTACAGTATAACAGCTTAATAACAAAATTGGCATCGATAATGTTTTGAGGATTATTTTTTATCTTATACAGTATGTTATTTTCTGCAATATTACGCATGTCTGTTTAATAATAACAAACGATGCATCAATAAAGTTCAAGAGACTATTTTTTCATCTTAAACCATATTTTCTCTTTTAATGCTATGTATATCTGCATAATGTCAACAAACGTTTGAGTCAATAACGTTCAAGAGAAAACCATTTGCTCTCGTCATTTATACCTGCTTAATACTGACAAATGCAACATCAAAATCGTTCAGGAGGATACAGAGGTGTAATATGCAAAATAATCACTATGAACGAAGCACTACAAAATCTCCAAGCCACATAGAAAACAAACCCATACATACAACCATCTAGCTCCCCAGGCCAACTCTCCCTCACCCCGATCCTAACAACAGCAGGATAGTGGCTGTGGTTTTTAATGTACCAGTGATCCATCAAACATTGTGTCCACTAGGCATACACGGGATTATGTACATCATCATCATCATTATCTCCCTAACCCTAATGTCCCACTCAAAAATGGGATGGGGATGGAATATGTACAAACACACACACATACATACTTCACTGAACACACACACACACACACACACACACACATACATACATCTCACCGAACATCACCTGTACAAATTCAGTGTGATGGTAGACCTCTGGGACAGCCTAAGAAAATAACACAGTCACCCCTAGTACATTTTCTGTTCACAAAAAAACGAAATATCACCCCTACCACATTTTCTACTCATTACGGAAGATGGCAATACTGACCATTTTAACTTTTCAATCTTGTGTCTTCTTTCTTCGTATTCTGCAGAGATATTTAAAACTGGAGGCATTTGATAATGTCACAATTAGCTTTTTCCCCACTTAATACCCAACTGAAGATAAATAAAATTGTACAGAGGCAAAAAACATGAAATTTAGGAGACATCAGTAGATTCAGTGGGTTAAATATACCAAGCCTCTTGTTGCACTACCTATAAACTTGACCATGAAGGGTAATGTTTGAAATGCAACATGAACAACACATTTTAAAACTAACTCACTGTGAAATCTTACTTTAATGACAACTATAGTAACCCATGGTATTTTTACAGAATTTTCCTGCATGTGGTGTAAAAAGCATTCCCAAAAATAATAAATACTGTACAACGATACAAAAAATACAAGGGAAAGTAGTGGTCCCATGCCAAATTCCTAGGCCATCTCCACTATAACATATATATTTATATATATATATATATATACTTTACCTGTATGTACAAAATTTTATCCCTAACTAAGCTCCTGCATAAACAATAAATCCTCGTTATATGTCAGCGATGTGTTCCAAAATATAACTTTTTTTTTTTCCTACGTTTGGTACTGTACATTGAGGGAACCAGCAAATTAGCTTTAAAGGTGGCAAATTAACTTTCATCCCTTCAATCTGATGTACTTCTGATTTTAGTCTTGCTATTTCCAAATGCTTTTATTCAGATCAGGAAAGGCTTTTGGGACTAGAGGGATCAGATATGGCTGTCACTAACCCTTTTCAAGTAAGCAATCTCTCGAAAATGGGACAAAATGATAAAAAACTATGAAGAAAAATGCAAATACTGTAACTGTCATGAAGAAGAAAGGCTTGACAGACATTTTTATTTATTTTTCCTTTTTTTGTGAATGTACTGAGGAATTATTAGCAAAAAAATAAAGTAACGAAGGCAACATATAACGAGAAGTAAACATACCACTCCTCGTACTACATACTGACACGAAGTTGGACCAGAGTTGCAGGCTCCAGGCACCTTTAGCCCCTCTCAGTCATGACAGTTGTGCATTTTATTCTTGCTAAAAATAGACAAAATTATTTAGCTGGGAGGGAGACACCACATAATGATGAGAAAAAAAAAGGGAGAAACACCACATACTGATTAGAATAAAGCAGTCTCCATTACCTATTTTAGTAAAGTATGAAATGTCTCCCTTAGCTGAGCACGATAATCTGCCATTGACAAAAATAATTCAGCTATGAAGAGAACACACAACAATGGCAGCAGAAACAGTTGCTTTTGTCTGCTTCAATACCAGGCCTTCCCTTAGCTGAATACAACCATTAAGCAGTAACAAGAATAAAACAGACATCACCAGCAAGGGTTAAGTTCCGTTTTGGAGGCAGGGAGGTGGGTGGGCTGTGGGGAAAATTGATTGGCATACACTGCATAGTTGACACACATCCCTGGCTAAGTGCTCAGACCAATGGGTGGCAACTAGAATGTTATCACGCTGCACAGATTAACACTTCAAGCACCCATATATCCTCAATTTACCTACCATACTGATATATGCTGTATAAACGAAACCAAACTGTATATCACTCTGTGAAACATATTTAAGTGGTTCAGAGAGGAAGCACCTAAAATACCCTCATAAAAATTTTAATAATTAAGCTGCTTAGATGAATATAATGTTAAACTCATATTAACAACCACCATACTCATAGCTGGCTTATATATTAATGACCTTTTTACTCAAAGAAGCAGCTTCTCAAACATCCTCTTTTTAACCAACAGCTAATGAGAAATTCAGAATCTCAAGCTGCACAGATACACACACGGTAAATGGTCTCTTATATGTAAGTGTTTGAAGACACAATCCCCAACCACTATAATTTATAAATCTATGTATATAATTGATTCAAAAGGAAAGCATCTAAAAAATGGAGTGTCACAAATTTTTTAATATCAAGCTGCATAAGTTTACACCTCAAAGCCCATATTCCTGCTAACTTAGGAGGCTTCTAGCAATTCTTTCTTAGCAACTTATCTTAAATATTACGTCACACTATTCTCTTTTATGCTATTTACGTCATCATAAATAAGACAAAACAGGATTCTTAAAGCCAGACCACTGCTTTCCAAACTGTCATCTAACTAGTGATGCGCATGAATTAACAAGATTTACTCTGTCCATCTATTATTATTATTATTATTACTTTATTTTTATTTTTTTTTTTTTTTGCTAGTAAGAGGGAACCAAAGGCCAGAACCCCATAAAATTGTTCCCTCCAAAATACTGCATAAATAACAAACAAGAGAAAATTGATGTGCCACATACAAAAATAAACTGATAAGGAAGAGGTGTTGGCAAGCCTCCTAAACTGATAAGAATACAAGCCAAAGACACCATACCCAACCACCATACCCATATATGCAATGTCTCATGAATGTATATCAAATTTGAGGAGGCTATTCTTGGTCCAATACTAGCATAATATATGGTACACAATCAGAGGTCCACTTCTCAACCACTACTGAACTACAATAACTGATGACCTTGTGGGTGAGAAAAGAGGGATACCACTTCTGCCCATAAGGTTTTCAGTAACTGTAGATCCATAACTGTACACATGACGATTTAACACTGAGGAGATGGAGGATGACGACTTTTAACATGGAATGTGTAGTGCGTCTTCGAATGCGAGGCCTGGGGAGGCTAGGATTATGACAGAAGAGCTGAAAGGTTGGATGGGATTGGAGCGTATTGATCCTGTGATGAGGAGGGGTAGATTGAGATGGTTTGGGCATGTTGAGAGGATGAAGGATGACAATTGGGTGCAGAAGGTGAGAAGTGTGAATGCTGGGGATAGGACTGTGAGAGGCAGACTGAAAAAGACCTGGGATAAGATTATAGAGTGTAACCTCATGAATATGGGACTGAACAGAGAGGCCGCCAGAGATCAAGCAGCATAGAAAGCCGTCATTAGGCGACCAAGGCCAACGCATGCAAGCACGCTGGAGCTTCTACAAACAATGCGATATGATATGATACTCAAAATCAGTCCAAGATTAACCACCTTAAGTCTTGCACACATTTCAGAGAACACCATGTACAGCTGTATAACCTTTGTATTTGAGAGCAACTTTTAAAATACCTGTACTCTTGTTTTTGATGAGTTATCAGGAATTTCAAATCCTGAAGTGCATAGATTCTAGTCTCATTAAAACATTATATATAAATAGCTCTAGTGTAAAATTTGTATATAAGTAGTTCAAAGAGGCAGCATTTAACACATATCCCTTTTTTTTAATTGGCAGTCTCACAAACATTTTAATTATCAAGTTGCATAGATTAAGATTATTCTCCCTTTAACAATATTTACTTGTATATAAATTACTTTCAACCTTTGTATTCAGAGAGGCAGTATCTAAAAATTTTTCCTCCCAACAGCCTAATAGAAATTTGGATTACCATACTTCACATGTATTTACGTGTAAACTTTAAGTATATACTGTAATGACTTACTGGAAGAGTGACTTTGAAATCACTGGGTGCCTAACATAAATTTGGTACAGTATAATGAGTTGCATAAATATAACAACTGATCAAACTATTATCAACCACAATACAGTACTCATATACTGTATAATTTTGTGCAACTTAATTATGAATGATTCATACACCCAACATTTAATATATTCTCTTTTATTTGCCACCCATCAGAATTTTGAATTCATAAAACTGCAGAAATGTCAAAATTTACAAATTATGGAACAACCCACCTACCTCATACTGTATATTTAACTCTGTGGAACCTTTAAATTTAAAGAACCAGCATCAAAAATAACTTCCTTCAAAAAGTAACAAAAAAAATTTGAAATGCTGAACTTCATATATTATCACAAAATTCTCAGACACCATAACCTACTACCATACTCCTACAAACAATATACTTCCATTTAACTCTTACTATGACTGATTTGCAAGGCAGCATCAAAAATACTCTTCTTTATCATTATCAGAAAAAAAAATTATTAACTCTTACCAGTTATCAGTTCCAGTTTGATAACAAAATACTGTTAGTTTACTAAGTGCCATCTGCAGAAACTAGATAATTACAAATCACATCCCAAAAAGCAAGATGAATGCTGAGCAGCCAATTATGTATCACTATGAGTAATGACTGACATAAATGTGAAGAAGAAAAAAGTAGCCTATATAAATACCAAAGTACTGGAATATAGTTTGTGTATAAATTATATAACATCTTGAACACTATCTCTCACAAGCATGTGCATATATACATAAACATGTGCTTGCACATACATGCACAAATACACACACACAAGCACACCCACATGAATGAATACTCACTCACACATATCCACACACAAAAGTCATAGTTATGGTACTCTCTCTCTTCCCTAATTTCTTCAATACAATGATGTCATTCTTATTCTACTCTTGCTACCATCATACAATTTTTTTCAGGTTCTGAGGGTTTTCTGATACTTAAGTGGTTAAAAGCATTCTCCATTATACTCTAAATTACTAGATGTCTTCCCAAATATGAAGCTGAGAGACGGACGAGAGAGTTATATGTAGTGAGGAGGAAAGAGGTGAAAAGATTAGTAAGAGAGAGTAAGAAGAGAGTGGATGAGGAGTTTGGAAGGAATTTGAGTGCAAAGTGGAGGGAATGTAAGAAAATGTTCTGGAAGGAGGTAAAGAGAGCTAGACAGGGTGCCAACGAAGTCAGTGGGGGTGTGAAAGATAAAAATGGTAGATTACTAGTGGAGAAGGGAGAAAAAGTAAACAGATGGAGAGAACACTTTAATGAACTGTTGAACATAGAGAATGAAAGTAATGCAAGTATAAGTGGCTGGGGAATGGCAGGGAGAAGGAGGGTTGTGAGAAGAGAGGAAGAAATCACCAGGATGGAAGTGGTGGAAGCAATGAAGAAAGTTAAAATGGGGAAAGCCCCAGGAATTGATGGAGTGTGTGGTGAAATGCTGAAGCATGGGGGAGAGATAGTAATAGAATGGATGTGGAAGGTGTGCAGATTGGCTTGGGAGGAGGGTAGAGTCCCGGAGGATTGGAAGTCAGGTATAATTATTCCTCTGTACAAAGGAAAAGGGGAAAAAGCAGTGTGTGGTAATCATAGGGGCATTTGCCTTCTCAGTGTAATAGGAAAAATATATGGTAGGATACTTATTGACAGAGTTAGGGAAATTACTGAGGAATTAGTTGGAGAAGAACAAGGAGGTTTTAGGAAGGGAAGAGGTTGTGTAGACCAGATATTCATTCTTAGATCCNGGTAGCATGAATACAAAAGAAAGAGACACCATCCGGACGTTAATGTGGTTTATATTCTGCAACACAGGATGCAGAGTACAGAAACGCTAACCTGTATTGGTAAACACACTTCTGATAATAACCATATATTACTTTTCGTTATGGTAGATCCTGATTAAGGCAATATCCTGTACATAATGCCTTTATGGTGAATTCCCAGCCTTAATATAAAACAGATATTCATTCTTCAGGTCCAGCATCAATGGAGCCATGGGTAATAATGCTACTACCTTTGACACCTAATTTAAAAAAAGTTGTTAAATTTTGCCCTTCCTAAGAACATTTTCATCACCATCATCATCTCAATCAGTATTATTATTTTTTAACATTTGGAGGTAATATACAGTTTGTGAGAATATGACGGAAATGGCCATATTTTTAAAACTATGTGTATCGTACATAGGTGTAGCCCTAATTACTGATGATCATTTATGGAATACTGTCCTTGTAATTTGTTCGATGTGCTCAACCTGTAATCTCACAATCGAGTGTCATCAGAAATACATAGAAGGATCAGACACGTTCGATCATTATCACAACCTTCAGAAATTTTAAAGTTAGGGCTTCTCCACATCTTTACTCTCTCACTTTTAATAATTTGGCTCTATGACATCTGTAGTATGCTGTCTCCTATCACATCCTCATTACCGCACAACACAAGGCAACTTCTGACTTCATACACACATTATCTTCCCCACCTAATAAAAATCATACATACACACACACTCTTTCTAAATCTACATATGTATAAACTCATTATCTCTGATTTTCTCTCTGTCTTACTCTCTTTGTGTATATACTCTTTCTCTGACTTTCTCTCATTCATTCTCCAAGGCTGGGACCCTCACTGCTCTCTTTCTGTAATTATACTCTCTTATTTATTTTTTCACTCTTATGTCCTCTTTCATTCTGTCTCTTTCCCTATGTCTAATATGTCATTAAAAAAGCTAGCTACACTCTTTCTACCTTTTTTTTTTTTAACTTCCTCTCTCTCTCATGCTATCTTTATGTCTGTCTCATTCTCTAGGACTGGAATCCTCAATAAAAAAGTAACTACATTCCTTCCTTCGGACATTCTTTAGTTTCTCTCATGTTCTCTTAAACTGCCTTTTCTCTACATGTTCTCTCTAATTCTGTTTCTTCTAAAGGATAGGGCTCTTCATTACAAAACTAGTTAAGTTGCTTGTGCGAAACTGTACAAGGAATGACTACGAAAAAGACTGGGCCTTATCGCGACAATGTGCCGCAGGTAACTACAGTACTCTACTATATATACAATTGTACCACACCTCTAGATACAAGTGTAGTAGTAGCCCTAGGTCATCTGAATGTGAACCCAATGGACTGCAGGTATAAGATCCCCCTTCTGCAATCCATCCTACTTCATTCAGGGGTACGGAGGGAGATGAGGGATGTTTGTATAGCCAGGCAGTGGAGTTGCTTTCTTATATGTGCCACCACATGAAGGCATCCCTCTTCAGCATCAAATATAAATGTAATATCCCAATCCCCCCTCTCCTTCCTATTTACCTTTCTATCCATCATCCAACCCTTCCACCAGGAGTGTAGGGACCCGGGGAGGAATTACTTTGAAATTTTTAAGGCGAGAGTGACCAGTTGTTCAAGCATGAGTAGCATTATGTGAGCAGAAAACACCCAACTACCCCTCAGACGCAAACCCTCACAGGACACATAAGGCTGGAGTGTCTTAATTTTCTCCCTTACCACAACACACTAACCTCCTTCATATGCTCCCCCACCCAGCTGATGTTTTCCTCTTTTTATATATTCATTAATTTCACCACTTTCTCTCTCTCTCTCTCTCTCTCTCTCTTACACACATGTACAGTAAATTACAAAAGTTAATAACCCTCGCCTGCCTCTCTGATCACTGGAATCACCTCTTCATTACCATCATCGTATTCCCACTATCGAACAAAGATGCTCAAGATATCCCTCAGACATGAAAAGTTAAGGCCGCACGTGGACAAAATAACAACAAGAGATATCAAACTCAAAATAAAATTGAATCTAAGAGAGCTGAAACTTGCTCATTATCTCATGTAATAAAACATAAAATAAGTCCTGAAGAGGGTTTGAATTCGGCCAGAAGTGTTCCATATTCACAATACACAATTTTAATATATGGATACATTTTCTATCTATCTACATATGTGTGTCTATCTACAAACCTATCCATCTACCATCAGATGCCTTACTCCTAGAAGGGGTGGCCACAATTGAATAGCCTCCATGTCACCCTGTCCTTCCTTATCAGGCTGCCCTCTCTCTAACTCCCCCCCCCTCTCGAATAACTTCCACCCTATCCCTCCATTTCATCCTCGGCCTCCCCTTCCCTCTCCTCCCAATCAGTCTTCCATTCTCTTCACAAAGGTAAAATTTCTTCCATATAGTACCATACTAACACCAACCACTTTAAAATTAATACTATACAGGATGTTATATGAAGGGAAGGCAGCCTGCAGTTACCATTGTACATTTAGGATTAAGTCGCCATTTCAGATGCAGTTACTCCAATATGCATACATTTGGATGCATTATTAAACCCTCCCCCCCCTCAAAAAAAACTAATAAGTAAATAAATAAAATAAATAAATACCAAATGCAGATTAATGAGTCCGATGTCAAAATGCTCAGCTGACATCATTCTACATTCCCATAAAACTGTAAATATTAATACCTGAAAATAATTGTCCAAAGGTGACGAAAAGAAGATTGCGTCCAAATGCATACGTAGTAGAACAGCAATGCCTGAAATGGCAAGTTTACTCCATCTATAAATTACAAATATATTAATCTATCTCTGAATATATTCATGGATACCATCAATGAATCTCATTTTAACATGAAACATCTGAAATGGAAGCCAGGGAATCGACGCAATATTAGAAATCAAAGAAGATCTATGTATGGAAGCAGCAGTGTAGTAATTGCAACCCCAGGTTATCTCAAATGTGAACCTAGTGGACTGCAACCAAAAGCTGCCCTCATCCTGCAGTCCACCATCCTCCTTCACAGTACACGGAGTGATATTTGTATAACCAGGCAATGGAGTTCCCCATTTATATCAGTGCCACCATAGGAAGGCATCCCTCTCCAGCACCCTACATGTGGAAGTCAAATGGAAACATAGGGAGCTTGGGACTCCAGAGACAAATGTGCTAAATCCAAGGCTGAAATTTGCAGACTTTACTAGTATATATGACTTCATTTCACTTGCGGGAACTGGTCCATTCACACAACTTGAATGTTCTGTTGTGCTTGCATGAATTTGATGAGCCTTTAACCTGTACTGTGCTGCAGGGAAGGGGGGGGGAACCCCTCTACGTTGGCCAATTTTTTTTTTTCCCCTGGCTAAATGAGCTTAATACATCAATATAAGACCCTTGGCACTAGTAAAAGTAATCACCAGAGCCAGAAAGTTGGTTGAATAAAGTCGGATTGGTGCCACCTGACCTCTGAAATCTACACAGTTACTGAGAAAGCAGAGCCTCCTGCTCTCCTACATTGGTGTTGTAAGCATTGCGGAGAAATGACAAAAGAGCAGAGAAGCAGAGAAGGTGATCTAGACAGAATGAGGAGCACGGTGGGAGATAAGACAGGCTGAGAGGTAGCGAGCAAGACTCAGAGTTAATCCTTTCAAGAGAATAAATATACAACAACTCTAAACTCATCTTTCCCTTCTCCTGTCACTGCATGACAAAGGAATCTAAGATTATCTACTCACAGATAACTACAGCTCGTCTACGAGTACAATATACGTATGAGTCCTACAAAACTTGCTACAAGTTCTACAAAGCTTCTACAAAAGATGGTGGCAGTGGTGGGATGTTTCCCTTGAGATCTAATGTCGCAACATGAATTGTCGTCGAATCTTCTAGAAACCTGTACGTGTGTATGTGTGTATTCCTGTCAGCCGTCACGAGGTGCAGACTTTGCATTCTTAAGAGAGACGATATTTCCTGCCGACTCTAACCATGACTGACTTATCCTTCTAGATTACACATATGCTACTAGCTATTTTTTATGATATTTTAGAGTCCTGACAATACTGTACAGAAATCAATGGAAGAACCAAAAAACACCTAAACAGAGCAGTAAGAATATATGATGTTGCTGTAGTCCCAGGCTCATCTGAAACATGAACCTGAGGGACTGCAGGCTTAAGTTACCCTCCTGCAGTCCACCATTCTTCCTTTGGGGAATTGGGAAGCAATTAAGGGATGTTTATATAAGCAGGCAGCAAAGCCACCCAGTTACATCAGTACCACCACATAAAGGCATCCATCTTTGGCACCAATGAACAAGCATATGTATTACCAGATGAATGAGCCATAAGGAATGAATTCAAAGCATCGGATGGGTTCTAAAACACCTGGACACGTATTCTCATCATCTCACGAGGCTTCCTAACACTTCTTTCTAATTATTTTGCACTGACCCTAATACTCTCTATGATACTTAGGACTATTCTAGGTGGCACTGGACGTTTGATAACACCTCTTCCTCAGTTATTTCTTTTCCATATTACACCTTAACATTCTCCTGTATATTATTTAAGTTTTTTTTTTTTTTAATATAAGGCTCCAACATGCTTCCATATGTCGGCCTCAGTCACTTAACCCGTCACGTCCTGACAAATTTCCCACCTCCGATACCCCCCAATCCCGACCAATTTGTTTTTTTTTTTGTTTTTTTTTGGGGGGGGCACTCAAACCTCCACTTTTGGTGAGAAACATCGAAAATTCATAGAGAAATCGCCCTCCTGAGCTTATAAATGTTGCTACAGGCGACAGTCAGCCTTATCTTTCCGTTCTCTATCAGGGTACCTGGCTTCAAAGAAAACAAACTATGGGAGGGTTAACTAATTCAAGCCACTTTAAATTACGTATTTATTTATTTATTTGGTACGAATTTATGTGTAATACAAGATTATATTGGTTTTCACACAATAATATAGGCAATATACGCACTATTCACTCACCAAACACATCCACATATGGCATCTTCCTTTACGACATTACCACCACATCACTTCTGTTTGTTTCTCCCTCTAGCTTCTTTATTTCTTTGTCCTCCACCTCAGGAGTCACTTTCACTGTGAATTTCGTCATTGGAGAGACCATGGCGCGACATGTCTTTACTGGCCAGTTCACTAACAGGTGAATTGCCGAGTGTGGGGGAGGGGGGGTCAGGTGGGGCCAGGCAGTATCCCCGCTTGACAGCAGGTAGAGGAAGGTCTCCCACATATGCTTACCAAAAATAACCCGTGAAACTTGAAAAATGTGCAAATGACTGACCTTGTAATTGCATAACGTACGGATACATCGATGGGTGTCACCGCGACAAAACATTGCAACATACCTGTACGTCAACGGGACGCCTCAGGTTAATGGCAGCGCTTCATTGTCAACATAATTTGCATCAATAATATTCAAGAGGATGGTGTAATATGTTGAAAAATCACTAGCGAAGAGGCATTATGAAATTTTATCTGTCATATGGACATTTATCTATTTATCTATAGATCCCTACCTACCTGGCTATCTACCTACCTCTTTATCTATCTATCTATATCTATCCATCCTTAACTGCATCATCAGGAACATCAGGGACCCTAGGGACAAGCTACTGACTCTCAACATTTAAAGCAAGAGAGGCCAGTTGCTTGCCACTTTCCCAGAGTAACATATAAGAACACTAACGAGTCATACAGAAACAATATGATAAGTGAATGGTATCAGAGAGCCTCCTAAGCTGCAAAGAAACACAAATCAAGGAGACAAATACAGAGTGGTCCATATGTTAACAGATCTCCGTTTTCACGTGTTGTGGGGACAGAAGAGTCAGTTTTTTCTTGTGTCTATACATCATCAATATTTTTTTTTCAACAAGATGAAGAGAGGATGGAAAAACGAATAAAAAAAAAAAAAATCCATACGCTAAATTACAGGTGTCCTCTCTTCAAAAAAAATCTAACAGCTGGACATTAAATGCTGTAAGCTGAAGTTTGAAAGGAACTTATAATCCCCTTCATATTTCACAATTGTCTGTTTTTGTAACCCCACTGATTGCATGGCTGGTTAATCACTTATAATTGTATTTTTGTAAAGACTCCAACATGCCCAAAATATTGATCTTCCTCACACCAGCACACTCAGCCGTCTCCACAACACACAAGAACCGAGATCCACTATATAGATCACCCTGTACATAAACAAGTTCCACAATGAAGGTTCGTTAAGCCTTCCAGAAATGACTGCTAATTAACACACTTGCCCAACACAAATTTACGGTGTTTAGAGAAATGGGGGGGGGGTGCATGCGCTTTGCCTGACCATGTAACCTTTTCTCCTTTTGTTTATGAGTTTTAGTTTTTCTTCTATTTCCTTTCCATGAGTTTTACCAGCTTTCTCTCTCTTGTCTATGACCTTAATGAATCTCTCTCTCTCTCTCTCTCTCTCTCTCTCTCTCACACACACACACACACACACACACCAATAACTCAGAAATTAAAGGTCTTACTCTCAACACTACAACAACAACTTAAACTTTATACTTTATTCTTACTGTATTCAAGCAATTTCTGTCAGTTTAGGGAAGGCCTCACATATTACTGCAGGGGTTACTGAAGCCTATATCTAGTAAAATTATAGTTCTTTTAACTTGGTCCAGATTTTCGTCCTTTTGTAGCTGATTTCTCACACCAAAGTGGCAGAAAAAGACAATACTGTGGCTCTATATCCTTTCTGTGGGACCTCTTCATGACTAGTATCATATTCTGGTGTTAATCTGTTGTTATAACTCAGCATTTAAGATGAGGGGAAGGCAATATTAGGCCAAGGTAAAGTGAACAGAGAGCAGTTGCAATCCAAGGGTCATCTGAATGTGAACCCAATGGACTGCAGGCTAACATTCACTCTCTCCTGCAGTCCACCATCTTCCTTTCAGGGGGATAGGGAGGGGGCTGAGGGGTAACCAGGCAGCTCCACCATCTAGATACATCACTGCCACCACATGAAGGCATCCCTCTCCAGCACCAGGCTAAATCTAAACTTTCAATTTTGAAAAGCATCCCTAAAGCTGAATAAAGTCATCAGAGTACAGCAAGAATAAAATAGAGACACCCTCATTTTGAAAAGGTTCAATCCAATAACATGCTTTATTTATTTTTACTACCACCAGAAATTATTAACCCTTAAACCGCGGGGTTGTCGGAGACGCCGTGCCCATCCCGCGGGGCAAATCCGCGCTCTAACTGATTTTTAAAAATATTTGCCAAAAATCAGTTATTAGTCCTAGAATATTATAATTACATATGCATAGGGCACATACCTTCAGCTTTCTCCTGGGATTTTTTTTTTTTAGCACTCGTCGACTACCGTAGGACTTGTGGAGACTTCTGAAGTTAGGTAACTAAGTCTCCACTTTACACTTCCCGACTTCCCGTAATATGAATACCACTGCCAGATATTAACACTAGAAACACTATTCAATGATTTCCAAGTAGTTTGGAATCCATACTAAAAAAAGAAAACACTCTGAAAGCCCCAACTCACGCTAATTCGCCGCTGGTATTCTGTCATTTCTTACTCATAACACACTTTTTTGTAAAGGTCACAGGACCTTTTATAATGGGCACAAAAGCGGCAGAAATGGAGGGGCGCGACTGCGACATGATTTCACTGTGAAGGACGAGAGCGAACTGAATGTACAATACGTATCTCGATAGCCAAGAGTTGAAAATGTCAGCTTTTTTTTTTTTTTTTTAATGCATGGAAGAAGGAACCAAAGGCCACGGGCCTGCATACTGTTCCTTCCAAGAAAAAACAAAAACAGTACAAAAGAGAGCCAAATTCAAGATCCGTTCAATTCGAGATGCCTGGACACACTGCGTTTGAAAGACTGGAGATCATAGGAAGTAGGAAATACAGACAGAGGAAGACAGTTCCAGAGTTGACCAGTTGCATAAATAAAAGACTGGGAGTAACGGTTAACTCTTGCATTAGAGAGTTGGACAGAAAAGGGATGAGAGTTTGTTGCTAGACGGGTACTACGTGCCCGTCGTAGAGGTGGAGGGATGCAAGCAGACAGTTCAGAGGAACAGTGACCATTGAAGTAGCGATAGAAGAGAGATAAAGATGCAACAGTGCGGCGAAGAGACAATGGTTGAAGGGAATCAGTAAGAGGAGGAGAGTTAATGAGACGAAAAGCCTTTGACTCCACCCTATTGAGAAGAGCTGCATGTGGGGAGCCTCCCCACACATGAGAGTTGTACTCCATACACGGGCGAATAAAACCCGTGTACAAGGTCAACAACTGTGCAGGGGTAAAGAAAGTACGGAATCGGCTTAGCACACCTAATCTCTTGGAAGCAGATTTCACAAGAGAATGCTGCTAATGTATATGCTAAGAAATAAGTCGTAGGAATAGACAATACATAATAAATTAGGTAGTTCCAGGTGAATATAAATATCACTCAGACTTCTCCCTTCCTCTCTTATATACATTTATATTACGAGAATAGCTCATACTGCAGATTTCATGGGAAAAAAAAGCAGGGGAAATTAGCGAACAAGTGCAGGTTGGATGTTGCCAAGTGATAATAAGCCAATTCCAGGTATATGGCACTATCAACTACCTTATTTTTTTTATATTTATATTATTTTATATAAGAATAGGGCATAGGGCTCATTTCAATGGATGAAAACAGTAGAAAAATCCGGGGAAGATTTACTTAGCGCAGAGCGGCTGAGCAGACGACACAAGAGGGTAATGGAGGGGAGGTAGAGAGGGGAGGTAGGGAGGGGAGTCTAGAATGGGGGAAAATGGCTAAATTGTCAACAATGGATGGGAATACTGATGACATTAGCAGCTCTGACTATTGTTGGACATTGGCAGTGCTGATAGATGATACAAGTCTCCACCTGAAAGCCCGGGTGAATTCAAAACAACACAAAATCACAAAAGTGACACCCAGCGGTATGATCCACTGCACCCGAGCGACACGGAAGTGACGACCCGCGCTTAAGGGGTTAATCAACTAAGGGCAGACTTGTAGTAGTGAAGGCTAATAAAGGCTATATCTAAAGCCTCTATCCCCCCACCCCCCAAAAAATAATAATAAAATATATAATCTGGTGGTAGCAAAAATAAACTGAAAAGAACAAGACTGAACTGAAGAGGATATGAGATTGGAAACAGGAAGACAAACCCCCCTCCCCCAATTTCTGACATTACTGACCAAGAAGCTGTGATAGAAGATGAAGGAAATATAGTTGGACTACTATTCTCATTTGACAAGAAAGCTCCCAAACACCTTTTTCTAAGTGATTTATTTTGCTTATTACACCTTACTGTCCTATTCTGTGTTAAATAAATCCTTGAAATGTCACCGTACTCTGCATAAATAATGTACAAGATAATATTAACCAGCCATATCCAAAAATAAATCACTAAGCAAGAGATGCTGAGGAGCTTCCTTAACTAACAAGAATACAGGTTTTGGTCTTTGTAAAGCCAAAAAATAAAGTCTGCTTGCTTCTCTGTGTTAAACATCTCCAGGATCAGAATGTATTAACACTCACTCACTCACCAACTCACTCATTCTCTCTCTCTCTCAATGTACATAAGAAGGAAGGCTGTATGTACTGTCTCAAGGAAGAGAATCCACTAATTCTCCCTCGTCCAATGGAACATAACAGGTGGAAAGAAGGCTGTGTGAAATGTCCCCAGAAAGACTATCCATTTTCCCCTTCAGTGGGAAATAATAGGGTAAAGAACAGTTGTGCTAAATGCTCCCTGGAACACAGTGCTTTTATGGAAACACTCTCTCTCCCTAGGCCTCCCTCAACGGAACATAATGGAAGGTGGCACGAGGGTATCTTACTCACAGAATGCTTTTTTGGAACCACTCACTCTCTCCCTCACTGGATCATAAAACGTCTGTGTGAGGGTATCTTAGCTACTCACAGAATGCTTTTACTGAACCACTCACACTCTCCCTTGTCCTCCCTCAACAGAACATAAAGTTTGTGTGAGGGTATTTTAGTTACTCACAGAATGCTTTTTTTTTTTTCTTTTTTGAACCACTCACTCTCTCCCTCTACAGAATTATAAAACGAAGGTTTGTGTTAAGTTATTTTAGCAACTCACAGAATGCTTTTTTACAGAGCCACTCACACCCTCCCTTGTCCTCCCTCAACGGAACATAAAGGAAGGCTGGCTGAGGATGTCCTAGCTACTCACAGAATGCTTGGGGCAGAGAGACTTGAAGGTGTGAAGGTCGAGGGTCCACTGAAGCTGCACGGCACACGGCACGTGGACCAGCTGCGTACAACCCTTGCCCAGGCACCCCACACTGGCACCCGTCTCCTGGCAGTTGCTGCATGACTGGAGGCACAGAGAAACCAGTGAGGCAAAGAAATGTTTGTAGAAAATATTACTGGCATCATCAAGTAAGGTGAGGAATACTTTGTCAAGAATATTACTGCTATTATACTGTACTTAGACTGGCAGAAGAGGTACACAAGGAAGGCAAGAAGTACTTTGTAAAGAATATTACTGGTATTATACTTAAACCAGAATGAGTGGAGTAAAGCTAAAGTATCTTCTAGTAAAATTTTGCTTAGCAATTTGTTGTGAAAGGAATACACTATATTCAAGATTTGGCCATATAAGTTGTTTTGCTCAAGTGCCCTCCAGCAAAGATTAAAAACGAGAGCACCACCATGAGACTGGACAGTACTGTATATGAACTATAAAAATGCGGCACTAGCACTACATCATGACTGAGGCTACGGCTATTCTTACAATTTCATTATCAACAAAAATATATGTTTTAAGGTTGTACACACCGTGGCCTTGGCAGGACAGACATAACATCCACAAAACACTTACACTATCCTGGGCCATAATTACAGCCTCCTGCAGCCCACACAGTTTGCTATTAGTGACATGTACTCCGGGCGCCCACAGCAGACACGCCTCATGCACCCAACACTCAGTTCCAGGGGGTCTCGGAGGAGCACTGGGGTCGCCACCTGGGTTGCCCGCCTCTGCACCACCTGTTGAGGGGTTGGCGGTGCTGGTGGGCTCGGTGGATGACTGGCCTGACCCATCCTTACCACTTCCTCGACCCTGGATCACCACACAGAGGGAAAATTAAAAGTGCATCATAATTACAAAGGTGTATATGTGTTTTGAGTTCTGGTAAATACCTCTGGAAACAAAACAGACCAAGTTATCATTATCAAAGAACAAAACTAAAATCACTTAAAAAAACTGTCAGTCCTAATTTCAAGAAAAATAAATAAATAAATAAATAATACATACATAAATAAAAAGTCCCAAGTATAATTACAAAACTGAAAACCCTGCAGTCACTCCAGTTGGTATCCTAAACCCACTAAACCACCCAGCATCCAATCCATTCTAACCTAATCTGATTTCTCACCATTTCACTGAGGACCAAGAATGAACTAACATACGGGAGAGGAAAACACACAGGATAACATTTACAAAGGGCTGAATGAATGCACTTTAATACACGTTCACAAGATCTGGCGTCTTTCCCGCCCCCCCCCTTAACTCCAAACAATTTAAACAGTTCAGGTAAAAGTTTCTGAACAGGCAATATATACTTGGCATACGTTAATAACAATTCGTATAAAAGTACATCAATCTTTCTATTTCCAGATGAAACAAACTGGTAATTCTACAGTAGATCTCCCAAATCAAAAATAGTGATGTGCCAAAGAAAAACATTTGGCCACAGAAGCATATTTTGATTAATGCCCATGCTGACAAATAACAGCTACCATCAACCACTGTTTAAGGCAGAGGTTGTGTTACTGTGTTTCTGGCCCTCCATCAAGCATGAACAATTTTTACACTATACGAAAATGCAGAAAACGAAAAATTAGGCAAGAATCTAGAGGACATGCCAGAATCAAGGGGTTAATTCCTCTAGTCAAAATGGTCCTTCTTAACTGGAAAAGAAAAAAAAATGGAAACTGCAAGAAAAATGAATGAATGAAAAATTAGGCTGTCATCACATGAAGAAGCTAAATTCAAACATACCATTAGCCCCTTCACCATTAAGTCTCTCAGCTGAATAATACTTCTAAGCAACAGCAAGAAAAAAATTGTTGTAATCACAGCACTGACGGGGTAAATGATAATTTTAATCCGTTTATTACCAGGGGTTTCTCCTTAGAAAATATAAGTTCAGTAAAACAAACAAAATACAAGACAAAAACCCTTCAGCCAATTTAAATTCAATAAAACACATATCATGGCACTGAAGGGGTTAATAAAGGCTATTTGAAATCTCCTCACTGCTAAAGATTAAAAACATATA
>JAGKTI010001583.1:17206-40594 GCA_018397915.1 Birgus latro | reverse complement strand
TAGGGTAGGGTAGGGTAGGGTAGGGTAGGGTAGGGTAGGGTAGGGTAGGGTAGGGTAGGGTAGGGTAGGGTAGGGTAGGGTAGGGTAGGGTAGGGTAGGGTAGGGGACCTTACCAGCATCCTGGCGGGGGTGGCTGCAGGGACAAACCTCCAGGGGGGGGACGACCCACCCAGCTCCAACTGAGGCAGAGACCCCACATGTAAACAACACAACCACCCACAAGAACAATAACAAGAACTCATTCTTTTACACACAATTTTAAAATTCTCCTGATCTATCTATTATTATTCCTCAATTCTTATATTCTACATTTTCTGGCATATTTATTAACATTCCTCACACATTTTCACTGTATGTCCTGTCAACACTTTTCTCACCTACTAATTAACATTCTTCAATTTCTTTTTATACACACATTCCTTTTACACTTTTCTACCCTATTTATTAACATTTTCCTCCATTTTTTTACACATACAAATTCTACTTACACTTTTCAGGACAACTTAACAATATTTCTCAATTTCTTTTTATTTAAGGACCTCAGCTGCTTCCATACAGATCTATTTTCTCTTTATAAATTTTTCTTGCCTACTTATTAATATTAGTCATCTTTTTTAATAAAAAAACTCACCTCCCTTCAACCAATTCACTGCTTACATTTAGATTCACATATCCTTATAATTATCCACACACACACTCAATTCTTTCCTGCTTGGTTATAAAAATGTCCCTCAAAGTCTGTTCCTATCAACCAAAGGAAGGAGGGTTACAAAACTGTCCCTCAAAGTCCCATCCTATCCCCACAAAAGAGGATGGTGCCTGCAAGAGCGGCAACCCCACCCTGCACTCCACAGGTTTATATTCCTATGAGACTGAGGCCACATTAACATCAGATTTTCTATTATAACAACTGTCTTTTACTTCATACAAGCACTGTCTCTGTCTCTCTGTTAAAGAACTATTTATTTTTTTACATCATGGTGAACTGCTAAACATTACTGCGCCCTGTCAGTTTGCCGTCGTCATCACCAACAATCACCATCAACTGTCGTTGTCATCATCATCATCATCATCACCCTATTCGTTAATACCAATAGGATTCACGGACAGACACACATCTGCACAGCCACGACACACTTTCACTTTTACATGACCACTCTCACTACAGACACCCATTCGTTACTTGTGTTTCTCCAGCATGGGAAAGGGCTCATTTGGGTTCTCATTCTCCCTTCAGATTATACAGCAACTTATTCACATTAACTTGGCAGAGATTTTTATTCTACTGAAGCCTATTTCCCATGGCTAAATGTCAGACTAAGACAATAATAAGGCCCTGCATCATTTCCATACCACTTCTTCATGACTAGCACCATAATCTAGAGTTCATCTCATCAAATTCTAGGATTCAAGATGGAGACACACCAGTTACACCTAATTCCTTCTGAAATGATGTACTTATATTATTTATGCCGATACAGTTGTTTAACTTGCAATATCATGTGCAATATAGTAACTAGTTAATATCTACTAGAGGTGTGGTAAGCTAATGAGGCTGTGTTTGCTTATGATACCAATTTTCAACGTCATATCCTAGTTTTACTAATACAATGAGTATGTTTTCAAACATAATTTTACTGATAATGACTCTACGTGCGATGGGTTTTAAAGATCAGCTTTCCATGATAAAATCCTGCATTATACAACACCTTTACCAACCCATTGTACCATATACCTCACTGTCATTACCATCCATCATCATCAACATCATACTAGTCACCTTTCCCACACACAAGGTGGATAGGAAACAGCATTGGTTTATCATTCTCCAATGAAGACCAGTCGCATCAAATCACATAAGAAATCTATGTATCACTAAGTTCATAAACTTCACCTTTATTATGGCTAAATGCTGATTAAAATGCGGGAAAAATGAACACTGAAAGATAGAAACTGCAGCGTGTGAGTGCCTAGCTTCTCCTCCACATTCCGAAGTTTCATATAACCAAGGAAAATAATACAACAGATAAGTTCAATACCTACACCTATTATGGCTAAATGCTGATTAAAAAGGGGTAGACGTGAAAACTGGAAGATCGACAGGCAATGTATAAGTGCTTGGCTTCACCTCCACCTACGGACCCCAAGACCCATATTTTTGTCAGGTAAGGAGGCTCCCTAGCACCTCTTCCTTAGTGATTTATTTTCCAAACTGTCTATTACCCTCTTTTTCACTTCATATATCTTTTTAACATCTAAATAAACTGCATGAAAAACATACATGAATATGGCAAGCGAGTAGAATCAGAAATCAACTAGTAAAGAATAGGTGTTAGTAAGCTTCCTAACCACACAAGAATATCACCCCAATTTCTATAAGAGATGCAGTCAACAATCAACAAACTATGCCATTAGTAACAGCATACAGCCTTCCTACGTAGCTATGCAGCGCTGTTAATTTCTTAAATAGTTATACAGTGCTGTTAATTTGTTAGTACCTCTACTCTGGAGGGATCTAAGTGAAATTAAGAGCCAAGAGGAATGAAAACAAATGCATTCAAGAGTACAGTGCAATGCTATCAAACCCCCTATATCATCTGTCCATTCTACTGTATATTGAACATGGGAACACAGGCCCAAAATTACCCCTTGTGGGTGTGGGGTCCCATGCTAAGCTACCAAAGTCCAGAATATTGAAAGGTAAATTATTAGACTATGCCCTTGATAAAATAATAATCATCATCATCACTGTCATTATCATCATCAACATCATCCTTTTTCCCACTGAGACCTCCAGCTGTCAATTCTACACTATTCTACTGGTTACCGACAAATCATTAAAACCTGATCCATTACTACCATATACCTAAGTCATAAAGCATAATTATATCCAAACCTCAAAGCATCATTCAAAACTTTATCACCACCACCACCATCATCACCATCCCAATCCTTATTCCCATCTGACAACGATAGGAAGGGGTTTAACTTGTCTTATTAACTACCAGTAATTATATATGACTCCCTGCCTAACAAAACAGGGCTGTTCGCAAAATGACAAAAGGAACCACAACATTACTATCAAATATGGAACATACCTAATAATAATAAAGTTCATTCCTATATCTGATGGCAAATGAGAAGGACTGGGCATACGTGTAACAGATAAAGATTACTGTAGCAGATTGGTGGCTAAAAATGACCCTGGGAGGCACTACTACGAAAGTGAAATGCGACTACAAACATGGTTACTAGCCACACAGCCATCACTCTCTGGCAGGACACACTCGGCCAAAGGTGCAGAGAGCCAAAGTCCAAGCTGAGACTCTTAACACTGTCACAGTTCTTAACACATATCTAAGGTTTCTTTTTTCCCAACAGATTCCTGCAAATGATGAAGCACTCAGCTGGTTCTGGTATTGGTTTAGCTTACTGTCTATAAAAAAAATAATAAATAAATAAATCCACTGTACCATGGCTAATCTCAATATGGGGATTTCTTTAACTGACTGAATGATTAAAATTCATGTACTAACTTGAGAAATACAGCATCAACATTATCCTAACCCAAATTCCTACTTTTCAAAAGGGTGGGCAGGATCCAAAAAGAGAAAATACTAAGAATGTAAACTATCACCAGAGTATATGGTATCTTTTCAAAACTCATCATCCTCAGCTGATTTCCCACTGTTTCAAGAGGCTAACAGACTCAAAATACTGACAAGCAAATACTGGAAAAAAAATCACTGTATGAAAATAAGAATCTTAATTCTACACTCCTTTATTTCAAAGAATACTTGTAGAATAATAATAATAAAAAAGGTACTTGCAAAACTCTGTAGGAACCACAAGAGACTTTCCAAACAAATGTAAAGTACGGTACTCAACAATGCTACATCTCCGCCAGAAATTGAAGAATTATAAAGTCTTGTTCTAAGTGACATAGGAGGATTTGTAGCAGCTCTTCCTTAGCAATTTTTTTTTAATATTTTGCCTCTTGTATGTTACTGAAGCAGTGCATTGATATTAAAACCATCGACATAGCAAACGGAAGAATGCTAGGGCAAAATAAATTGCTCAAGATGAGGTGCTACAAAGCCTACTATATCATTTAGAATACACCTAATATTCTGCTCAGGTATTGGGAATCAGATCAACAACATCTTGGTTCACTGAGAAGGGAAGAATCTGCGTGATGCCGCGTCAATCACACATGATCAAAGGTGACTAAAATAAAGGTGATTTGAAAAGCATGAAAAAGTGACCAAAGCACCGATTAACCCCTTCAATGTGGTGACATCTTTTTGTACAGAGTGAAACATACGACTATATTATGCCTCCCAGTTCTTGTGTGTTGTGGGGAGGGCTTAGGATTACCAGCATCTACCATGCACCATTTCCTGATTCCTATGTCCCTTTTCAAGCTTTATAATTCCTGCATTATCATCCCCACTGATTAAATGGTTAATTGGTAACTTCACAAGCAGCTATTTCTCCCCACACCAGCAAACTAAGTCATCCCCACATCACACGAGCTAGAAGGACACTATACAGCCCACCCTATAGGTTATTCTTGCTGCTACCAAGCATTTTACTTAGCATGGGAGAGTGCATTACTACAGCATACTTACCCTAATCTGACAAAGATCTCTAACCCCTTTCAGCTCGGTTGATGCCCAAGCGTAGTTAGATTTGAGGGCAGATTTGACTGGTAACTGAAGAGACTCATTCCTAAGCTAATCAAATTTTAAACAACCATAAATTAATATTAAAGCTGTCAGTGATCTAGTTCCCTTACATGAAAACAAACTGACAATAGTGGCAAGATTAATGAAGGCCATACTTCAACCTTCTAAGCTTAAGCATTCTCTCCACAACTGAATAAAACTGGACTGGAGATGGCAAGAATATACACTAAGTTTTAAATATATACCAGTGACATAAATACTACAACCTCTTTCACTCTCTCTCTCAGCTGGTATTCTGGTAAATGGTAATTAGTTTTACAGGTAGCAAGAGGCCATTTATAGGCAATTGTTCTGTAAAATACTGTGGACTTCATAGTAAAAAAGGACATCACATAAGACATATATTGTGACAAGGACTTTCTGTAGTGAAAAAGACAACCATATTGAAGGGGTTAAATCAATCTGCCAGTCTGACTCAGGTGATGATCAGTGCAAGCGTAAAAAACGGTGATAAAAAAACCCATCAGGCATGAAGTGTTGAACACAGTTACAATGAAGTTCCTCTTACCTTGCGACTCTCCTGTGACTGATCGGAGGTTGACTCTCTCCGCTGTGACCGCTTCTTGAGTTTTGCCATGTCTGGAGGTGATGAGGACTCCACTACTTGGCCCTCCACCACCTGTGGGAACTGTCGCTTAGTCAGTGTCAGCCCCTCAATAAAGTATGGCCCGTAGAGGTCTCCAAGTTGCTTCGCATGGCTGTAGTTCTTGCAGAAGGAACAGTACCAAGTTGTATCCTTGGAGAATGCATCGTAGTTATTGTGTAGTGTGCTGTTGTACCCCACTTTGGCTGTCTTCTGTCTGGCCTCAATCTTACAGTAAAATTGGATACTACTCTTGCGCATGGTCCTCTCCTGCTCATCCTCGTTCGGAGCATTTACGATTATTTCCCTTGTGCGGGACTTGTCTAGCCGCACTACTGGCCCCCGACGCTCTGTGCTCTCCCCCTTCTTCTTCCCTTCCTCCCCTGCCTTCTTCTTTGTCCCTCCATCAAATTCATCCTGTCTTGGCTTACTCTTGACTTTGCCCTTGTGCAGCTTGCCCTTTTTCGAGTCTGTCTTCCCCTTCTTGCCATTCTTTTTGCTCTTAGGCTTGGCTGATCCCCCCTTATTAGCGCACCTATGAGCAGCACAGAGAGAATCAGCCTCCCCTTCCAGCAAGCCCCCCATGCCTGTTGCCTCCTCATCACTGGTTTCGTCATGTTCATCCTCACCATCTTCCTTCCCATCTGTGTCAGGTCCATCATCACTCTCAGCCGTGCTATCTAGGTTTTCTATATCCTTGGGCACATAGTCCTCATCTTCACTCTCCTCATCCTCCATATTCAGGAGCATTAACAAGTCATTCATCTCATTCTCATCCATATTCCTTGGAGGACGAGAGGATCGCTTGGGTCGCTTATCGGCATAGCTCTCCTGCCCCTCTTCGCCCCCACTACCACCAGGTTGGGGTATACTCGAAGCTGTCTCCTCCAAGAACTTTGCAATATTTTCCACCGTTTCTGCATCAACGTCCATGTCTATCGCACCCTGGGGGACCTCTAAGTTGTCCGGTGTGATGGGCGGCTGGGGCAAACAGGCATTATCTAATTCATTAGCCACACCCCCTACCACTGCCACATCCACCAGATTATCACACACGCTAGCTGCCGCGTCACTCACACTAGTCTGCCCAGGGTTCACTGCACTCGACGTTTCCTGAGTTAACAGATTTGTGCCACTTTCCTGGGGCTTAAACATAAATACATCATTATCACTACCACTGTGGGTCCTAAGCTGCGAGTCATGACAATCCACTGTCACATTTCCCTCACATTCAGACACTGCACCGGTACCCCCCTGCACCACTTTCTCATCCGGCATCTCTGCCTTTGCAACCAGGCTCTCAAACTTGTGTTCCTGAGTCCTTACTGCATCGGGCATTTCACTCTTGGATTCTGACTTAATAACATCAAACTTGTTAGTGTCCTGTTTGGCACTGGCACTGGCCCTGCGTGTTCTAAGTCTCCTGCCCCCATGAGATTCCACCTCCTGGGTTATCACAGATGAACTTTCTTCCGAGGTGCCCTGGGTCACATGATCTATATCTGCTTTGTTACTGATAACGGCCACAGGGCTGACCTGAGATGCCTCGACCGGCTCAAGGGTCTTTTTTCCTCGGCCTTTGCGTTGCAGGTGCTCACATCTGACTCTCGAAGGATCACAGGAAGAAGCAGTCAGAACCATGTCATCACTTGGTTGCCCTCCAAGTTCCATGTCCTGCTTCCCTGTCACTTCTGCCTGCCTCTCTGTCACTTCTGCCTGACTCCCTACCACCTCTGCTTGCCTCCCTGCCACCTCTGCTTGCCTCCCTGTCTCCTCTGCTTGCCTCCCTGCCACATCTACCTCTGGGATGCCACCTGGGCCAAATGCGTTGTCAGGTACACTTTGATACTGTTTGGTTTCATGTGGAAGCACATTGGTTACACCGCTAGAGGATTTCTTCTTATACGCTCCTTTCTTTGGGTATTTTGGCCCCTTCTTCTTCTTCCTCTTAGTTTTCCCTTTAGGAGTTTTGGGTTTTGTGCTGGGCTTCTTTGCAGGAGGGGTAGCCATCTCTGCTTCCAAGACCGAGTTGCTCAGCCCAGAGTGTTCTACTTCTGCCTGGCTCTGCCCTACACCACCCTCCAAGCACTGGGGTTGCGTAGGCATCTCCTCTACTTCTGGCAGTGTCTGTGTAAGGCTGCTGGGGTCTGGCTGAGCTGGGGGAGCCTTATCCTGTGTTTCCTCAGAGGTGCTTTGGTCTCCTATGCCCCTCAGGGCCCTCTTGCGTGCCCTTGTCCCAGGAGACCCCAACATGTCTCCTGGGGGTGAGTTTCCCATTGATGTCTCCATTTTCTCCTCACTTGGTGCTGTGGAGGGGGAACTGGAGGAAGCAACTGTGGATGTATCTACCCCTGAGTATGGTACTGTGGAAGCCGGGGTATCATGAGGTGGGGCAAAGTGAGTGGGGTCTGGGACAGGAGTGGTGGGAGGTGGAGGATGGGTGACAGCAGGGGTGGAGAAGGTGGTGTTAGTGGCATAGGTGGTGCTAGTGGAGTAAGTGGCACCAGAGGAATATGCTGTGGTGAAGGGAACCGATGAGGTGAAGGGAGTAACAGTAGTGGGAGGGGGAGAGGGGGAACTGGAGGTTGTTGGGATTGTGACAGTCACTGGGGTGGGGGTAAATGACGAGGGAGAGATGGTGGTTGAGGGGGTGGAAACGGATGTGGTGGTGGAAGGTGTTGGTGTAGTAGGTGTGGTGGTAGTGGTGGAGGTGGGAATGGATGTCATCTCCTGCCCAGCCTCTAGACCCCTGATCCTACGGCTGCTCCTCCTGGGGGAAATCATGATATCCATTCGCCCAGAATCATTGTCCCCCATGGATGTCATCTCACTCTGTCCATCCAAACGGTCTGCCATAATCTCCCTTGAATGGTCTGCCATGGCCTCCACTCTTGAACATTCCTGCAGGAGGGTCTGAGTGACTGGGGCAGGGGGATCTGGTGGTGTCCTTGTGAGATCTCTATTGGGGGAGGAAAGGTCCTGAGCAGAATCCTTGCACCGGTCACCCAAAGGGCTGCGTGTGCTGGAGAAGAACTTAGGTGACCTGGGGGACTTGGCAGACTCTCGTGGTCGTGGGCTTAGACTGGACTTGGCCAGGTCGTGGGGGGACTTTGAGTTCTTCCTGGGACTGTAGCCTTTCTTCCTCCCTCGCTTTCCCTTCCTTCCCCGTCCCACTCCATCACTGTCGGTGTCGTTGAAGTCATAAACATCTGGGCTGCACGGTGCAGCTGTGATGGGTGGGGGACCGGGGACCCTTAGATCGGGCTCGGTAATTTCCACATGTAGTGGCTCGGTCAACCCCAGTGCCTCTGCTCCTCTCCCTCGGCCCCGCCCAATCACTCTGGGGTTGCCCCGGCCTCTGCGACTCCCTGTTGGAGAGTTATGACAACATTTCCCAAGGGAATCTTCCTGCGGTGGGATGGGCGACACCTGAGGTTCTGGTACGGATGGGGCAGAGGTGCACTCGGGGCTGGGGTTGATATCGCGTCCCCGCCGACCCTTCTTCTTCTGAGGGGCAGAGTCCAGACTGGAGTCCTCATTCATCTCCAGCACAGGGTCAGTGCCATCCTCAGCGTAGGACACGGCACGCTTCTGCCGGGTGCGCCTCTTGTTATCCCCACCGGGGTCCTCTGTCCCAGCCTCGACCACTCCTATATCGGCATCGCCACTTTCACTTTCAGATTTTCTCTTCCTGCCGGGCTTTCTGGGGCCATCCAGGGAATCGTGGCTCCCGTTGAGATAGTCCCGCTCACTGGCTTTGTGCCCGGGGTGACCCACGCCTCCGGCCAGATTGTTTACCATCCCACCCCGCCCTCGCTCCAAGTCCTCACACAAACCACCCACTCCATTAACTGGAGGGACATCTGGGGCCAGGGCAGGGCTGGGGCTTAGGGTTCGAGGGGTGAGGCTCTCTGGCCCCATGGCCTCAACACTCTCCATACCCATCTGATCATCCGGCACCCCATCCATGGCACTATTGTTACTCAAGGTGGGTGGGGGGGTGGGGGTGGCAGACACTGTGTGGTCGGGTGGAAGATAGCGTGGGGAGCATCGACGTTTCTTGACAGGCCCACTGCTGCCCTCACCACCAGGGGGCGTCTGTACTCGTCCCATCTCCAGGTCAGGCAAGCAGGGTGGGGCTATGGACTGGGAGAGAGGGCGAGGTGACTCCACAGGGCTTGGGGTGTGCCTGAGGCTGGGCTCCATCAGATCCGTACGCACCTGCAGCTGGGGCTGCAGTGGGGGCTGGCTGGGTGGTTGGGCAGGGGGCTGTGCTGGGGGCTGCGGGGGGACCTGGTGCGGTGGGGGTTCCTTGTGGGGCACCTGCATTAACTGGGCAGTGTTGAGGTGGGCTGCCAAGAAGGGGTGGGCCAGGGCATGACTCATGGCCTGACTCATGGTGGGACCTCCCGGTGGGAAAGGATCCCGGGGCGGCAGGCGATGGGCGGGGTCGGCGGGTGAGTTGCTGCGCAGGGAGTCGTGCGGTGAGCCACGGTCCAGCACCGGGGGTCGGCTCACTAACACATCATAGCCCTGAGAGTCCTCAGAACTGGAATCGCCACCTCCACCTGGCCCGGGGTCAGACTGGGCAGCGACGGGATAGATAACACTCTGACGCCGAGGTTGCTCCTGCTTGCGGCGGTGGCGGGCACGCTGGTCGCCCTCACTCTCACTACCGCTGTGGCCCCGCCTGGCCTCGCTCCCTGCATCCATGCTTTCGTTACTGTCCCCGGCCTTCACTGATCCACACACCACCTCCTGTGATGGCACTGGGGGTGCATGGGCTGAGAGAGGGCGTGGCCGGCCTGGGGAAGGCAGGTCGGCCTTCCTATCGTGTGGTGAGCCCTGCTGAGACCGATGTAGGGCCACACCCTCCCCATTCAGACCGGCAGTTGCGGCGGTGACCAGGGCCGCAGCCTGGTGCTGAGGCAGTCCCTGGTGATGCTGCAAGTGCCCTTGGTGGCCACGGCGGGCACTCTGCTGCTGGGGCTGTTGCTGCTGTGGTGGTGGCTGCTGGTGGTGATGCTGCTGCTGGGGCTGCTGCTGGTGATGGTGGGAGGGCATGGGAGGGGCAGGGTGCAGAGTGGCAGCACCTGGCAGGGCACCCAGGGCGGCAGCAGCAGCAGCATACTGCCGGGCAGCCAGGAAACTGCGGTAGACTGTAGCCGGGTCACCACCACCCCCTGCCACTAGCTGCTGCAGGGAGGCCAGGGCAGACCCTACCCCTGGGGCCATGCCAGGGGGTAGTGGTGGAGTGGCTTTAGTCTCACCCTTGCTGGGCACTCGCCGACCTTCACTGCGGCTCTCACCCCGCCCCTCGCCGCGCCCCTCCACCTGACTGTCCCCATACCCACCATAGCCATACAGGCGCATGTCACCACCCCCACCTGTGGACAAAACTAATCTGTTTTAACCTGTCTCAAACATTATACTATACACTAACCTACACATTCTCTGGCATCCCACACTGTATCATACAAAACACTAATACACCTCACACTACTATATTTAATACAAGAAACAACACACAACACCTACACATCCTTCACCCAGCCGTGTGCTAAAAGGGTCCAGGGTTATGTTATTTAGTGATTCACCCAACAGGCATTATAGCAGCAATAACTTCCTATTTTCTCTACAACCTGAACCAACTTGGGGGATAAAAAATACAAAGTGCCATCATAGTTTCACAACCCTATTACTTGTTTAGATGGAAGAATGGCATCCTATCTCTCTCAAGCTGCATTCATCCTGGAAGGGGTGGCCACATATGAATTCCTCCATGTCATCCTGTCCCCCATCATCAAACTGCCCTCCCTTCAACTCACACCCCTTTCTCTCATATACCTCTCCAACTCATCCTACCGAACTCATTCATATTATACTGTAGAAACTGTGAAAATAACTGTTTCATCCCAACTTGTACTGTCATACTGAAATTAACACAACAGTTATAATTCTGCCCATGTACTCACAAAGTCTCTCTCTCTCTCTCTCTCATACACACACACACAAAAATGAGAGAGGGGGGGGGGTCATTACTCCCCAGCACAAGATATCTATGTAAAACTAGCAGCTTCAGAATGACACTCTTTTCACCTTAGTTTGCACTGGATTTTTGTCCTTTTGCAACACATTTCACGTACCGGTACCTCAATAGCAAAGTAAGATAATGCTATGGCTCAACATCATTTCTATAGCACTTCTTCAAGATTAGCATCATAATTTTGCATTAATCTGTTGTCTTAAACATTATAGATAGTGATGGCAATTTCAGGACAAGTTAAAAGTAAAAAGAGCAAAGCAATGTTAACCATTTGGCCAGAAACAAGGAAAGAAAAAGCACAGAAATATGGGAATTATCAACAGCCTGCTCAGTGAAATGCCAAAAACACATGATAAAACACGACACACAGACTACCATAGCAGAGATAACACACAGATAAGACAGGCTGACAGATAATCAAAAGGCATGATGTAGTAGCAGTAATAGTTGTAGTTGTACTAGTAACAGTAGTACAACCTGAGGCTCATCTGAAATATGAACCAGGTGGACTGTAGACTGAAACTGCCAACATCCTGCAGTCCACCATCCCCCATTCAGGTGACAGGGAGGGAGATGAGGGATGGTTGCAAAGACTGGCAGAGGAGTTGCTAAGTTATAACAGTGCCACCATATCAGGTGTCCTTTGCCAGCATCACTCACAATGTAAATGTTGGGAGAATATAAGTTTTGGCTTCATAATGATTCTCCTCAGGAATAAGCTGGGATAGAACTAGATACTTTACATCCAATAAACAGGATTTCCTTCTGTGGATGTAATTTCATATGAACGATGCAGTGTGTGTAGTGCTAGAGAGAGATGCCTTCATGTGGTGGCACTGGGAAGTGGATGGTGGAGCTGTCCAGTTAAAAAAAGCATCCCTCAGTCCCTTCTCTATCCCCCAAAAGATTATGGCAGACTGTGGAGGAAGGGCAACTCTGGCCTGCAGTTTGCCAGATCCTTGGGTTGCAACTACCACTACTACTACTACTACCATCATTACTACTACTACTACCATTACTATGCTACAACTAGGCTACTTCAACAGTGTGATACCAAGACACACAAGATAGTGATATATCCCACCTTGCCAAGCTGAGGTGAAGGGAGGGTAGTTGTTGTACTGAAGTGACCTGCTCAGCTCCCCCCAAAGAGCAGCATTGGCGGCCGCTGCCCCACCATGGCCGCCACCACCACCTCCACCCGCCCCACCACCCCCTCCACCACCCGCCCCGCCTCCACCACCACCACCTTCTCGCCCACTTCGCTCACCACCGCCACCACCATCATTAAAATCTGGAAAAAATGCCATGATGTAATTCCTTAAAGTATATTTTGAGATCATAAAACACGATATAACATTTGTAAATGCTATTCTATCGATCTATAGCCTTAATCCTGTAAGGAATGCTCACAAACAAATCAACTCCATGTCACCTTGTCCTCTGCCATTAAACTGCTTTCTCTCCAACTCACATCCCCCTCTCTCATATACCAGTACCTCTTTCCATCCCTCCATCTCATCCTCTATCTCTCCCTCCCATCCTCCATCTCACTCACTCATGCTCTTCTAGATAGTCTCTCACTCTCCAGCATCTCTGTATGGCCAAACTATCTGAAAATGATACAGTTTTTACAAAAGCACACAGCATCAACTCAAACTGTCTGTACTGATAGGGACTCCTGCTGTATTGATAAGAACTCCTGTAAAGTGAAGGTATAAGTTTATCCTATGTCAAAACATCCATTTCCTGCACAAGACAATACTTACATCACTGGTGGATAATACAAACACCACACAACATACAGTATATTACCACACATTATGTACAAAAATACCATACCTATACACTTATAATCAAACTTATCATGAGGATTCTCTGTAATGCCAAGGCTTTCAGTAATTCCAAACATCCACTCTTTGTAACTGATTACACAAATTAGCCTATTTACATCAATGACAGACTATGTAAACACAATAGATCATACAGTCCAATACATCACTGTACAAGATTTACCATTACACTTACTTGCAAACTGATTCAGGGCTGTAGCATACTGCGCAAAACTACGCTGTCTGTCACCCATCGTGTTTCCTGAAAGACCAACAAAACATTAGAAACTGATACGATGAAAAGGTTAACAACAAAACATTAGAAACTATTACGATGAAAAGATTAACAAACCAACAATGAGAAGAAATACAAGTAAAAATACACTTATAAGAGGCCGTGGTCATGTGAAGTGGTATCATTATTAAACCCACTTACCTCTGGAAATTTCTCTCCATAAAATTTTCATCTACATCAAGAATACGACCTGCAATGCTTCCACCCCTTCAACTCCCACCTGGTGCCAGACAGGGATGTCTTCATGCAGTGGTACCAATATTACTGAGCTGCTCTGCTGCCAGGTTATACAAACATCTTTCAGTTCCCTCCCTATTCCCAAAAGAAGGATGGTGGACTACACGAGGAGAGCATTTTTAGCCTGGAGACCAACTGGTTCACATTCAGTTAGGCTTGAGGTGCACCTACTTCTATTACCTCTGGAGTTCAAGCTGTCTAAAGCCTTGCCTGTACTGAACACCCCCTGTAAACAAATCAAGCTTGAAACCTGAAGCGTGTGCTCTGAATGGAAACTTTGAATCTCTTCACCTCCTATGGAACTTTTATGTTATTGTCAAACAGTGGAAGAGAATATCCCGGCCCAAAGGAATTTATTTATTTTTTACAATTACAACTACTCCAAGCACATCTGTTTTATTACGAGACAGGTCACTTGAAGTTCATTAATTAGACTCAATTTTCACTTGAGAAGTCATACTTTTTTTTTAAACCAGCAGGCCTTAAAGCACAAGTCAAATGTATCTGCATTAATTCACAGAGTACATACTTTGCCTACAGACTTAAGTGAGGACTCTTACTACTTTACATTACTTCTAGCAGCAATGAAAAGAAATACTTATAACCAGCAGGTCAACACACTCAACCATATTTTCAAATTGTAGGCTATTCAAAAAATGAACAGAATTACCAAACTCCTACCTCACTCTCACCACACTTGGTGTATCATAACTAGGCCACTATAACACTATTTAGCAATGATAAGATATGCAGGTCAGGAGCACTAATTTCTCATACTGGCACTTAACCATGATACAAGGTACAGAAAGGAAATACTGTACATACATACATACATACTGTATATACCGTATATGGTACAGTATAGAGCTATATATACATACACACTCCTTATTCACTCTTTATTTGGTAATTATATAACTCTGCAAAAGAAACCAAATATACCTGAATATTTTAACCTTATCATTAAGTGTCTGTAATTACCTAATGACTATGTAATAACCCTCCATTTCACATGAGGGTTAATGGACTAAGGGGTGAGGGGGGGTCATCATCATCATGCGATTTCCTAAGTTCACATGAGGAGCTGTTCAAAATTAAAGGAAGGCCCAGATTAAATCTTCCCTCTCATGTGCTATAAAATGTACAGAATACATTATAAAGAGAGTGTCCATGCCTCTCTCCTGTCCTATCAATATTTTATAACATGCAGGGAATAATTAAACAACCAATCCCAGATTACCCCTCTGAGGTGTAGAATCCTGAGGCTAGGCTATTATAATCCAGTATATTTAAGGGTAGATGACCAGCCTATCTCCCTTGGTGGAATAATAAAATAAATAAATAAATAAATAATCCCTTATTGGGGTCTGAACCTATTTATTTCACTCCATCTGGGGTGTTCTATCCACTAACCATCATGCAGGGAATACATGGGTAAATTGTCCCGCTATCCCCAACGGCATAAAAATTTGAGGGGGAATCGAACCTGGTGTGTTGGTGTGACTGGAAAACGCTGGATCCCACCACATCCCACTGGTAGATAAATAAAAGGGACTCGTTTTATATGCAAATACATACTCAGGTCATTGACACCAATTTCCAGGTCAACACACTGTCAATGGTGCAAATATTATAGAAATCAAGTCTCTTAAAAGTGAAATTGTGTGCTGTGGTGTGAGAGGTGACACAGTGGTATATCAGAGGCACTGGACCAGTATATTATTAAAGTAGCTATTTAGGGGTAGCTAACTTGTTTTTTAAATGAAAGAACTGAAGGCTGAATCTACAAAAATATTTCCCTTCCATATAAAACTGGGCAAGGGGAATGCTGAATGCAGTATTCATTCACTTCAACATGCCTGGGCACAGAATTTAAAAGACTGGTCACTGGCAGTGAGAAAGACTGAAGACAGTTCCTGATTTGATTAGTTGCATTATCTTCCATGGTTTCTGAGAAATATATAGCTATAAAACATGAATGTAAACACTGCTATAAGGGTAATGTGATAGATAAGATGTAATGCAAAGTGGACAGCACCATATGTTGTGTGTCACCTGCATCAATACAGGAATGGGTGGTAAAAGGTTCCCATTATCTTACCTACAAGTATTTAAATGTTGGGACCAGCAATACCTACATAGTGCAGTGCATTGTGCGAACAATTATTTTTCTATCAATGACTTTATCCCAATCTCTGGAGGGAGTGGGGGGGGGGGAATCGCCTCCACATCACCACACTAACCCACCCAGTCATCTCAAACACTTCACTCTCGCTCTTCCTTAAAACTAATACAAAACAATAATAATACAAAACCAATCCACTCTGCCATCACTGCAGCTTAAGCCATCTCTCACACCACATCCACTTACTCTCCTCACAGACCGTACTTCACTCTCACTTTTCCTCAATCATCATCATCATCATGCAGCCCTGTTTTTCACACACAGGAAGAGAGTGAAGCAGGGTCCAGGGGGCATGAAAAAAATGACAGAAGAAGACACTAACCAATAATCTACCATACTCATTTAAGTAGGTCACACTCTCATTCACTCATCATCTCAGCCCATGGAAACCTAGCTCCGTTTCCTCAGGACCAATACAAACCAACTACACCTCACAAAACAATCCACTCTGCTCTCACTGTAATGCTGCCTCTCACAAAACCCACTTCTTCACCTCAAGCACCTCTCTCACAACACAAACAGACCTTGACTTCCACATACTCTCTCATCAAAACACTTCTGGGAGTGCCCAAATGAAGTGGCACGTTCTGCAATCGATTTAGTTCACATCCAGATAAGCCAGAGGTCACAACAACATCAACAACACAAACAACAATCTCACACACTTCTGCTCCTCAGTAATTAAAGAATGGTGAAATAATATAGTGTATCAGTGACTAAAACAACAATAATAACTGTAATAATAACAAATGCATTACATTTTGACTGCTGAGAATATAATGAATGAATAACTGTATGCAATATAAAGTGTTCAAGTTAATCAGTTTACACTGAAAAAACTGCCCACTGACCACATGTATTCTTATGGGTCAAAGAGACTCCCTCACACCCTTTCCTCTACATTATTTATTATACAATATGGTATTAATATTCCTAGCACTGGTATACTATTTTGTGTTGATATTAAATGACATATAAAGCATAAGGTACAGTACAAGTTAATGTAAAGGTCTAACATAAATCTATGAAGAAGTGTTAGACAGCCCCCCAGCCCGCCACAACAAGATATCCACTACCGGTATACCAAAGCCGCCTGTACGTATCATTTTATTGTTTCATATGGAAGTGAAGCTTGGACCCGGTTGGAAGGACAGAAGTCAACAGTGGGAGCAGTGAAAATGTGTTATTTGAGAGGAGCATGTGGAGTCACATGGAGAGACAGACTAGCAAATGAGGAAGTGAAGGAGTGTTGTGGTGTAGTTGAGGACGTGATGGGAAGCGTATGGAGTAACACATTAAGGTGGTTTGGGCATGTGGAGAGAATGGAGAGTGAAAGACTGACGAGGAGAATGTATGTGAGTGAGGTGGAGGGGGCGAGAGGGAGGGGGAGGCCGAGGATGAGATGGAGGGATGGAGTGGAGAGGTATATGAGAGAGGGGAGTGTGAGTTGGGAGCGGGGTAGTGAAATGGAAGGGGACAGAGTGACATGGAGGCGATTTGTTTGTGGCCACCCCGTGCAGGATTGAGGCGTCTGGCAATAGATAGATAGATGTTCATTTTTTTTTTTACAGCTAGCACAACTGACCAACTACCAACCACTTACCTCCTAAAAGCTTTTACTTTCACTGCATACATTAACATAAACAAGTACCAGTGACAGATACCAATGGGAACACACACACACACACACACACACACACACACACACACACACACACACACACACACACACACAGCACCAATCATACAGAACATGCACACAGCACTACACCCGTGATACTGATTCATTCTACATCAGTGAAACATCATGCAACTGTCAGCACCACATTACAAGCAAAGCAGAAGCTGGAGAGCGACCCTTTCATGTGGGGCGCTGATATAACCAAAAAGCTCCACTGCCTGGTTATACACACATCCTTCAGCTCTGTCCCTATCCCCTGTGAGAAGGATGGTGGAATGCAGGTTACTTCAGCCAGCAGTCCACTGGGTTCGCATTCGGATGGGCTTGGAGTCACAACAATAAGCACAGCATTATATACAACATCAGCACCATCACAGTTTATGCCATTTGTAACACCACAGCATTAAATCTGTGATGCTGGCTTATTACAAGTCAACACAGCACTACAGAACTGTCACAGCAAACTTCCTAACAGCACAATACACTATAGCAGTGTGGCACTATGAAAATATGCACAGCTAACATCACATTACTAATATTAAAACATCCAAAGTATTAAACTTGTGGTGCAGGCCTGTAATACATCAACACAGCATCACACAAATGTCACAGCACAGCACTTAACACACCATCACAGCAACACCTTGCAACACTGTATTAATGTCAAAACTGCAAAGCCATTTGATCTATGATACTGGCTAATTATACTGTATGCCACACAACCCAACACACCTGTCACACTTTATCCTAACACATCACACACTACAGAAGCAGCGTAACACAACAAATCCCAACCCAACACTCTGATGCTAACTACTACCAAGGAGTGCTAGAGAGGAACACCTTCACTGAAATAACCATGTGGCTCCACTGCCCTGCTATACAAATGTCCCTCAACTCCCTTCCCTATCACCTGAAAGATGGATGGTGAACTGCAGGACAGTAACATCAGCCTGCAGTCCACCAAGGTCACATCCAGACAAGCCTGGGATTGCAACTACAGTATTACCAATATTATGATGCTTGTTTGTTATACTTCAACACAGCACCACATAGCTGCCACATCACATAAGCCTACACAGCATCACAGGGCAGAACAGCATCAAACTCTAACACTGCACAACACAGAACTAGTCACACTAACATAACACAGCACATCATACTAACACAGCACATCATACTAACACAGCACAGCACCAGTCATACTGACATAACACATCAATATACCTATCACAGCACAACCCAACCCAACACCACAGTTACAGTTAAAACACTGCATACCACAAGACCAGTCATACTAACACCCACATCATAAATTTCATAATGGTGAGCTGTTAATGACAACACAGCATCACACCTATCACTGCACATATCAAAACAGCATCACATTACAGCAACACCATCACTCCATAACACAGCTGATAACACAACCACATATAACCTACACTGCTAGCTTACTACATGTCAACACAGCATCACACACCTATCATAACACATCCCAACACAGCATCACTAGGTAACAGCAGCACCATCAGTCAAAACAAAGCATCAATCACAGCTACAGAACACCCAGGATGCTTTACTATCACACATCAGCACACAACTAATACAGCACATCCCAAAACAGCATCACACACACTATAGCAACATATCTCTAAATAGCATCACACACTATAACAGCACTTAAAGTTATATAATAGGTTTGTTTTCATTTGACAGAGATCCCTAGTCCCTTTTGGTACAGTTGATAGCTAAGGGGGATCAGACTGGAAGGTGGATTTGACTAGTAACCAAGGAGACTCATTCCCACCTCAAAAGGCTTACCAAGTTCATATAACAGCACAAATTATGGGGATGACCTACTTCCATCAGATATAAACAGACTAAATTATCCTTAACACAGAAGTAACCAGATGTTATAATGCCTGAAATACTGTACCTAACTATAATATTGACTTATTAAATGGCAACACAGCAGCACAGAACTATCACAGCACATAACACCAACACAGCACCACAGGGTAAAGTAGCCAAAGCACAAACACTGCACAGCAAAGCACATATTGTACTGAAACATCACAGCATTTAGCTTGTAATGCTGGTCTATTACATGTTAACACAGTACCACAGAAGAGTAACATTTGCCAGCACAGTATCACAAGGTAACACAGGCCTATCCCCAACAAAACAGCTTGTAGCACATCAACACACCCAGAGCATTAATTCTGTGATGCTGGCTTCATATGTCAACACAGCAATTTCAAAAAACTGTCACAGCATATTCTAACACAGCATTATTCACTATATCACACCAAAATATTTCATAACACCACAGCAGTTATGATGTAATGTTCAAACCTGTGATGCTGGCTTGTTACATGTCAACACAGCAGCACACAACTGTCACAGCACATCCCTAACACAGCACACAAGGTCCAGCACAGCACACAGGGGCATCACAGCACCACAGCCACGACCCCAGCACCCCGAAAATCACCCCAGAAGTGATACAACACCCCAGCATCACCTATAAACACAACCCCCATCTCACCCCCCAACCCACTCCCAAATTCGTCCCACTGCACAACCCCACCCAAACCCCACAACCCCACAACTCCCCAGGCCCCTTTGTTAATGGGAGGGGGCGTGTCAGGGCTAAGGGGACGTGCTAAGGGGTAAAATAATGGTAATAACGAAAGATGGGAGAAGTAGGCACATGGCCGCTGGTCGAGCCCGTTGCTACTGTCCTCTCCCTCCTGTCTTCCCAGGCCCCTCACGCCCGCACCACGCCCACGTAACCCCTTCCACGCCCACACCTATATTTCCCATCCCGTTCCCCACCATTTCCACCATTCCATGTAAGTTCCAGGACCGCTTGAAGGAACTAATCAATACAGGACCGAGTCTGGGTGTTAGGGAGGCGAGGGGCGGCCGCTCCAGCCCTCCACAGCCCTTCACTCCACCCCTCCCAGCCCTTCACTCAGCCCTCTCCAGCCCTCACTCTCTCCGGCTTACCATGCGTACATTGTTCCTGGTCACCACTCACACCATATTTATCGACACACACAAAATAGTCCTGCCAAATCACGGTAATTTTTTCGTCCTTGGAGTGAAGCGAATAAAGCAGGCGGACTTCCGACGCTGGCCGCGAGATGGCACCCCTTAGAGAAAACCCGGCCATTTTAGGGGGACCTCGCCTAGACTTGATTGGGGGCCATAACTCCTGTTTTATACTTTCCTGTCAATCATATGTCATAAAACCTCGTATCCTGCATTGCAATCTGTTGCATTAATTTCACAGAAACTACAGGTAATATCAAAGATACATGAACACAAGATTTATTTTCCGTTTCATATTCCAGCTAATACTGGTATCTTGACCTATTTAGATAGCTGTTACCAGGTTCAAAATTAAAAAGTTTATCAGTAATACCTAAAGTCCTCATTAACTACCAAAAGATAAAACATTATGAAATCACAGTTGGTTTCTCGAATAAAGACGGGACAGGGCAGAATTATGAAATGATTTGGCAGTTAATAAGTAGCTTACAATGCACTGATAGTGGATTACGGTGTTCTGTTAGATATACTAAAGTATATGAAAATGAAATTGAATGTTTGTGTGCTACTGTATAAACTTACTAGAGTGGAAGCAAACAGCCTATATAGTAGATTGTTTTCCCGTTCCCTTGCACTGAAAGTTTGATGTCGCAAACTGATTCAAATTCGGTACATGTACTATAATTTGAAAGTATAATCATACATTTAATAAAAGAATTCCAAAAAGGAAGTCAGATGTAAGAAAAACAATAGTCGGTCAACTGGACTTTTTTTTTTTTTTTCCCTAGGGTTTGCATTGTCATGAACCGCAAGATTTGAAAAACTAACGTTGCACGGATTGTGGTTATCTGAGATAACTATACCCATCACATAATCCGGTAAGGCTGTATATAACTACAGATGGCACACAAATACAGAAACTGACTATTTCTTACTGGGAATTGGAGGCGGTGGGGGGGGGGGGGTGACGGGAGAAAGCGACAGAAATCACAGTCGCATATTGTCACCGTTTCAAATTTCATAGTACTTTTCGCGAACAGTTGGCCCTATAGGTTTATAATGGACAGGTTTCAGCTGTGCTTTACATTTAAGGAAAGAAGTCAGTTAATATAGATAAAGACGGTACAATAATATTATACACCTCAACAATAATAAGGTAATCAGATATCACTCATCGTTTCTTCTTCTATTAAAATGCTTTCCTTCCCACTCAGTTTAGTTTTTTTTTTTTTCCAAGTGTAGGAACTCGAGGCTAGGCAAATATATATAAATTAGGGATAGATGACCAGCCTACTACCCCTGACGGCACTGACAAAAAAAAAATCCAGGTGTACTTTTTTTCTTTTTTTTATGCAAGGAAGAAGGAACCAAAGGCCACAGGCCTGCATACTGTTCCTTCCAAGAAAAAGCAAAAACAATACAAAAGAGAGCCAAATTCAAGATCCGTTCAATTCGAGATGCCTGGACACACTGCGTTTGAAAGACTGGAGATCATAGGAAGTAGGAAATACAGACAGAGGAAGACAGTTCCAGAGTTGACCAGTTGCATAAATGAAGGACTGGGAGTAACAGTTAACTCTTGCATTAGAGAGTTGGACAGAAAAGGGATGAGTTTGTTGCTAGACGGGTACTACGTGCCCGTCGTAGAGGTGGAGGGATGCAAGCAGACAGTTCAGAGGAACAGTGACCATTGAAGTAGCGATAGAAGAGAGATAAAGATGCAACAGTGCGGCGAAGAGACAAAGGTTGAAGGGAATCAGTAAGAGGAGGAGAGTTAATGAGACGAAAAGCCTTTGACTCCACCCTATTGAGAAGAGCTGCATGTGGGGAGCCTCCCCACACATGAGAGTTGTACTCCATACACGGGCGAATAAAACCCGTGTACAAGGTCAACAACTGTGCAGGGGTAAAGAAAGTTCGGAATCGGCTTAGCACACCTAATCTCTTGGAAGCAGATTTCACAAGAGATGTAATATGTTCTTTCCAAGACAAATCCCGAGAGAATGAAACCCCAAGCATGTTCAAGGATGATGCAGGACATAACTGTTCATTATTAAACATTAGTGGGTAATCCTGAGGAAGATTTTGTCGGGTTGATAAGTGTAAGAACTGAGTTTTTGATGCATTAAAAATAACAAGATTATTTTTACCCCAATCAGAGATACGAGCCAAGTCAGACATTAGGTGTGCCATAGCCTCATCCCTTTTTTGTTGAAGTAACTGCTGAGATGGACGTTGCAGGAACCGAATGGAAAGGTGAAGGGTGGAATCATCAGCATATGAGTGGATAGGGTTAGATGTACAGCTTAGAAGGTCATTGATGAATAAAAGGAAGAGAGTAGGTGATAGGACAGAGCCCTGAGGAACACCACTGTTGATAGGTCTAGGAGAGGAACGATGGCCGTCTACAACAGCGGCTATAGAACGACCAGAAAGGAAGCTAGAGATGAAGGCACAGATAGAAGGATAGAAACCGTAGGAGGGCAGTTTGGAAATTAAAGATTTATGCCAGACTCGATCGAAAGCCTTTGAGATGTCAAGTGCAATGACAAAGCTTTCGCCAAAGTTCCGAAAGGAGGATGACCAAGAGTCTGAAAGGTAGGTGAGAAGATCGCCAGTGGAGCGTCCCTGACGGAACCCATACTGACGATCAGAAAGAAGGTTGTGACAGGAAAGATGCTTTAAAATTTTTCTGTTAAGAATTGACTCGAAAACTTTTGA
>JAGKTI010001583.1:0-13441 GCA_018397915.1 Birgus latro | reverse complement strand
AAAAATTATGTTTGATTTCTTATTTTATCTCCAGACTTCTTTTTTTTTTCAATTTAGGAAAGACCTGTGTAAACAAAGGGGTTACTTTTACAATACCGTGCCCCCTTCAGTTCACAAAGTCTGTCATAAGTTCTGTTGATAGCTAGAAATGTGAAACGGGGATCCTCAGACTGAAGGGGTCAACAAACTACTGTACTGAGTACTGTACTTACATGGAATTACATCAGAATCTTGATTCACATGATTCAGTTGTCGCAGTGTAATATATTAAATGAAATACTGTACATACGTACCAAACCACGTGTAAAATTTCCAGGCATCAGTTCACTCCACCCGCAAGTTAGTCCTTCCAACAAGTCTTTTCTCGCAGTGCACTGGAAGCCAACTCAGATGCTTGGTTTTGCAAGCGATGATTAAGGCAGCAGCTGAGACAACCCAGTCTGAACCAAGCAAACAAGGCTTTTGTGTGATATGTAACTTTCTGCAACCAGTGAATTTAGCATTGGGTTGATCTGACGTAAACTGATTTTTCTGACATGGCACTATCGACACACTGCAGGGTGTTTGCCTTCTCCTTTGTTGACTGTGCCATGACATGTAAGCACTTTTTTCAATGATGGCACTTTTGGTTGGACAAAGGTTTATTCTTTTTCATACTTTTTTCTTTTTTTCCTCTTTCCAGCTACCAATAAGTGGGATTTTGAACAGAGAATTGTGTTTCTTTTTTCTCTCTTTTTCAAGTTCTGTTCCAACTATTGGCTAAATGCATTTTCTTATGATGGCAATTCTCTCCTCCCACTGTCAACTAAGAAATGTACTAGCACTGAAAAATTATCTTTGTTCATCTTCATTGAGCTCTATAATCAAGGTGGTGTAATGTGGACAGTTTGTGGGAAGGCAGGTATTGTTCTTCTGTGTCATTTACTTTTATGTTTCTCATTCAACTCTTTTTCAGATCATTCTCACTGCAGTTCATGTTTTTCCCCAGCTTCTCATATTTCCAGCCTCTTTTAGTTACTGTACTTCCTTTTAAATTACTCTTTACTTCTTCTCTGTCTGTTCTCAGTTTCATGCCTCATTCCAAGAATTCATCCATCTTATTCACTGAGTCTTAACATCTCCAATCTCCATGCTTCATTCAATTCTTCCATTGTCAAAATATACTTCTAAGTAATTCCCTTTTTCTATTCATTTCATTCTATGACATTTTTCAGTTTTTCCTCAGTGCCATTCTTGTACTGATTACAGCCATTTTTCTATCTTTTTAGGCATTTTACAGTTCTTGTTTAGTGCCATGTCTTTGCTAATTATATCTATGAATTTTCCATTATTCCTCGGCATCACACCGTACATAACCCTGCAGACGGGATGTGGGATTAAGGCCAAAGCTGGAGGCAACGTGTGTGAGGCCGAGTGAGGTAGTGAGGCCGAGGCAGGACTGTGGCAAGTTGGGGTCGGCTTGAATCCTGGGGCTCGTACTATACTTGGGTCTGTGAGGCTTGCTATACTTCTTTCACCTTAACTTGGCCCAGATTTTCATCCTTTTGTAGCTTATTTCATATATCTGAATAGTGGAATACTGTATGACAATACTAAGGCTCTATATTCTTTCCATAGCAATTACTCATGACTATAATTCTTTTAGCTTAACTTGGCCCAATTTTCAACCTTTTGTAGCTTATTTCATGTAGCTCAATGGCTTAATAAGACATTACTAAGGCTCTATATCCTTTCAACAGAGCTTCCTCATGACTAGTACCACATTCTAGTGTTTTTCAATTGTTGCAACTCAGTATTTAAGATGGAGAAATGGCAATTTTAGGCTGAGTTACATGAGCATTGCACCTCTTGCTTACCATATGGAAGATTAATATTTAATTGCAAGATTGATGCATTCTGTGTTCATAACAAAGAGAAAAATAACATATAGAAGGGAACGTCAGTGTACAGTGTAATACAGAAGGCTAAAAATCTATAAAATTCTATTACAGCAAGTTATTTAGGTAGTCTTACAGGCAGGCTATGTTCACGTAAAATACAGTAAGTAATACTGTATACAGTACAAGAGAATGTGAATATATAGCAGGGAAGGTTAATAGTTTCTTGTATCTTATTTATGCAATCACCATAAATAACATCCAAGAACTTACAAATGGTAATAGGCAATATATTTCCCTAAACAAAGAGATGCTGTGGTTCTTTCACCTCAACTTGGCTCAAATTTTCATCCTTCTGCAGATTATTTCACATAGCTCAGTAGAAAAGGACAATGTTTCACCTCTGCCATCTTTCCACAGCACTTCTTCATGATCTGCACTCAGTCCTAGTGCTTATTGTTACAACTCAGCATTCACAATGGAAAGATGGTAGTTTCAGGCTAAATTAACATGAAGAGTATCGTGTTAACAGAAATCAATATTCACGATTGAGAGAGGGTAATTTAGGCCAAGTTAATGTGAAAAGGGTACAGTGTTAATCTCTAGTTGTAAATCAGTATTCAGGATGGAGATGGCAATTTTAGGCTGTTTTAGGATGTAGAAATGTTAATTTTAGGCCAAGTTCGAGTGAAAAGGGTATAGAAAGCCTCCAACACCCCAAAGTAAGGCCCCAGGAATGCTAGACTCCAACCTGCCCTTTTTGACACTAACTAGATAAATAAATGAAAGGTTAAAAGCTACTCCTGTCAACCCCTGTGTTGTGTAGGGGGCTGAGGCTAGGCTGGGTAGTCCTGAACATTTAAGGGTAGGTGACTGGCCTACGCCCCTGGTGGCCTTTTGGGATTTAAAAAAAAAAAAAGAGCAAAACTCAAGAGTTACAGACCCAATCCTTCACTTTGACTGCCATTTCACTCATTTTAGTACCATGAATTCATATTTCTGTGTATTCTTGCTATTTATTTAGTAGTGGTAGCAGTAGTAGTACAGTAGTAGTAGTAGTACAGTAGTAGTAGTGGCTGTAGTAGCTGTAGTAATTGTAGTACAGGGTAGGAGGAGGAATTGCAACTTCAGGTTCATCTAAATGTGAACCCACTGGACTGCAGGCCAATACTGTCCTCTTCCTGCAGTTCACCATGCTCCTTTTGGGGGGTTAGGGAGGAAGATGAGGGGGGGTCTGTATAACCAGGCAGCTACACTGTCCAGTTACAATGCCACCACATGAAGGCATCCCTCTCCAGCACCTTATTTTATTACACTTAAGTGTAATGAAGACTAACCCCTATTTGAAGTCTCTTTGAAGCTAAATAAAACAATCTTTAAACAGCAAGAATACAATACAGAAGAAGTCCTCATGGCAAAGAGGTGTAACTCTAGACCACCAGGCATCTAAGTATAAACTAAATGGAAAATATAAAAAGAAATATCCCTAAGCTTCAGTAAATTCCCTAAGTTTAATAAATTTCCTTAAACTTCAGAAATTCTCATACAAGTCACACTAAGAGAAAGCTGAGCAGATACAGTACTCTATTTTGATTAAATATATACGGTATGTCTACTTTCATATAAAAATTCATCCTATATTGCAACACAGCACTGAACACGAAAGGAGATTAATAATATTTTTTTAAATACATCAGCACTGAACACAAGATACTGATTACACTTGGAAATAATGCAGAATACAAATATTTAAAAAAAAAAAAATCCTATCCCTGTTCCCCACCATACACAATAAAAAAAAAAAGAAATTAAAGGTTAGCAAAGCAGTTACTATAATTCTTTCATCTTAACTTGGCCCAGATTTTAGTCCTTTTGCCGCTTATTTCTTGTAGCGCAGTGGCAGGGTAAGACAGTATTACAGCTCTACATCTTTTCATGACACTTCTTCATGATTAGCACCGCATTCCAGTGTTAATATGTCATTTCAACTTGGCATTCAAGGTGGAGAGATGGCAATTTTAGGCCAAGTTAAAGTGAAAAGTGTATAGTAGGCAAATTACAGAGGGGCATCAGTACCAGTTGCGTAATGTACTGGTTCTTTCAGTTAGGCTTTCTAGGTTGTATTGTTGCAAACTTAGAAGGCTCCCTAGCACTTCTTCCTTACTAGTATAAATCCTCGTATGTAACATTGATACTCTCTCTCTTTTAATTAAGGTATGCAACATCATCGTCATCATCACCATCGATGTCATTATCATCACCACTGTCACCGTTATCATTCTACCTCTATTTCTAACCAAACAACATTAATACTCCTTTTGTATTGTAATTAATGCTTACATCATCATCATCTTAACCTAATTCTACCCAAACAATATGATGGGTGGAATCTATAAATATATAAAATAGAAAAAAGAAAACTGCACCCAAAGAAACAGACCTCACAATCATCCATGCCTTGGAAATCTCAGACTACACACCACAGCAAAATGATGCAGCATAAATAATGTACAAGAGAATATTACGGTAAATTATGAACATAAATCACTGAGAAAAAGGTGCAAAGAAAGCCTCCAAAAGTCACAAGAATACAACCATCTGTAACAAAATGCTTCCCTTACAGGTGTGTCTTACAAAAATAATATTCCTTAACGTAACTAAACATATGGAAGCTCAGACATCTCAAAACATTTCTTGGTTCTCCGTTTAATTATGTTGACAGATATACAACAGGTCTTTAACACATTCATAAACCTTTAAATAATCAAATGATCCTTACTAATGCATACCATATAATAATATTAATAATAATAAAGGTATCTCCACTGTTTAACAGCAGACTCTATATTGCATCAATCCATTCAGAAAGGTGCCAAAACTCTGCAGTCCTTTCCCTACAAGGAGTTTTAGTGACTTCATTCGTGCTATCACCAAACGTTCTTGTTACATCTACTCTAATATTAAATACCTTCACCCCAGATCTTAGTGCTGGAGAAGAGTGCCTTCATGTGGTGGCACTGATATAACCGTGGGGACTCAACTGTCAGGCTATACAAACGTCCCTCAACCGCTTCCCATCCCCCGAAAGGAAGGTGGTGGACTGTGGGAGAGGAGCAACCTAAGCCTGCAGTCCACCAGGTTCACACTTCAACAACAACCCAGATCCCACATTAACATCACCTGAAACAATCTCCCTGATGCTGGACCCTTAAGCCTCTTCAGTACAGTGATATACTATCCTATTCTTGCTACTGCCAGACAATTTTATTCAGCCTGGGATAGATTTCTTGGACTGGCAGGGTTAGGTTTAGCCCTCAGTAAGCCTTCCACTACCAGACCTATTCCCTAAACTGAGAGTAAATTACCTTCACGCAAGAACTAAATGGATCATCAGACGAGAGTTAACCTGACCGTGATACAGACACCTGATACCCCTCTTGACACCCAAGCCAGTATCTGGTCAGGTAAGGAAACTCCCTAACACATTTTCTAACTGATTTATTTTCCACACTATGCCTTTCTGTTGTCTTGAATGTTGTTTATATGCTTAAAAGCCAACATGAAGGGGCGAAAATAACAAACAGGATTATTAATCAGCTGTATGGAAAAATAAATTGGTAAGGGAAAGGTGTTTGGGTGTTTCCTTAACTGACGAGAATACGGACCCCAAACACCTGCTTAACTGTCCTGAATCTTAACACCCGACTGAATGTATCCTGAAACATCCAACAACTACTCTGATCTTTTAACATTTGATTCTTCACATCCAACTGAACATAACTAATATTCAACAACTGCCCTGATTCTTTACATCCGAATCTTCACATCTAACTCGGTGTACCTTAAAACATCCACTAACTGCCCTGATTCTTCACATTCGATTCAACATAACTAATCCAACAACTGACCTGATTCTTTACATCCAACTCTCAACATAAAACCTCCAACAGCCAACCTGATTCTCGACATCCATCTCTCAATGTAACCTACCCAACAACTGACCTCTCAACATAAAACATCCAACAACTGACTTGACATCCAACTCAACATAACTTGAAACATACAACATTCAATTCTCAACTGCTGAAATCTGCATATTCAACACCAGGTGAGCTGACATACCTGAAGTTTTCATAGCTATTCCAGGTTGTGTTTAATAATATCACATTTTTCTATCCATATTGTTGGTAGAATAAACTGGGAGAAACTTGCAAATGAACTTAACAAATAGTCATGGAAGTGTAATAGGAAATATCTGATTTACTTTTGACTTGAAAGCAAAAATAAATACTTCAGAATGAATAATAAAAAAGTGACAAAATACTTCATATAACTGACAAATTTTCTGAAGTTTTTTGTGAACTTAGCAAACAAAAAGGAACATAAATAAGGACATACCATAAAGACTTACAGATATACAGTATTACTAAACTTATGGGCGGCAATTGCTCAATAGATTATTCCCGTAACAACACTCATCACTGCAGGTTAAGGAAAAGATACAATATACATCATCATCATAATCATCATCATCATAATCATCATCAATATACCTCATCATCATCATCATACAGTACCTCTAATGAAACACTGCTAAGACTTACTAAATATCAGTAAACAGTAACGGCATTAGTTTATGGAAAATGCAGTACTATTACCCCTTCAGCACAATGTCATTTTAAAATATTCTTGTTACCATTAGATGATTTGATTCTGAAAGCAAGAGACACCTACAGTGAAAGGGCTTGAAAATATCCATTAATTCCTTCAAATTTTCCTTAGATACATTGTAATGCTGGAGAGGGATGCCTTCATGTGGTGGCACTGATATAATCATGCAACTCCAGAGACCAGTTATACAGACATCCTTCAACTCCCTACCTCTCCCCCAAAAGGAGAATGGTGGACTGCAGGAAAAGGGCAGCTTATTCAAGAGGATGGGTCTACAACAACAAGAACTGTACAAAATGCCTCCTATATTTTCCCCCAGCTAACACCAGACAATTTTCCTCAGCTCCAGATGGATCTCAGACTGAAGGGCATACAAATAACTGCTACCTTGGGTGCTGATGGGAGCCTACACATAGTGACACTGTGCACACTGGGTGGAGATGTGGTATACAAGTGGTAGCCAAACTTTTTTCCTGCACCTTGCCATGGGAAAGGCCCCAGTCTGACCCTGGTGAGGAGTTGTCTACCACAGAGGGGTGCCAAATCCCTACACGAGCAACTGCTCACCTATGGCTGACAGATCTTCTTGGCCAAACAGACTGTGGTGAAGCAAAAGCAACAATCTGGCAGAAAATAATGCTACATCCATACATCATTTCCTTAACAAGTCTTCATAAATCACAACTTATCTAATTACCCATTTCCTATGACAGCTCTTTCTCTCTCTCTCTTCACAACTTTTTTCCAAGGCCCAGCAGTCCTCCTCCATACCATACACATCCACATGATATAAAGTACCCTTCTTTTTGTCAGGTGAGAGTAATAGTATTAGCTGCAACTCCCGGTTCAATTAAATGTGAACCCAGTGGACTGAAGGCCGAAGATGCCCTCTTCCTACAGACAACCATCCTCAATTTTGGAGGGAGGGGAAATAAAACATTTGTATAACCAGGCAAGGGAGCAGTTTGTTTGTACTGGTGTCACCATATGAAGACATCCCTCTCCAGCATCCAGCATCCAGGTGAGAAAAGTAGTTGTAGCCTCAGGTTTATTTGAAAAATGAATCCAGTAGACTGCAGGCTTAAAGATGATCTGCAGTTCACCATCGCCCTTTTCAGGGAGTGCACCCGCTATAGCAAGAACAAATATAAAGTGACATCCTTGAGCTGACAGGGTTGCTACGCATGGCTGTGGTGAGCAAACTGGAGAGGCGACACTTGGCTTGAGCAAGGTATAAAAAATGATTACACTTAAGCCTCCATTTGGGCGGACATTTGTGTGTAAGGCATATGGGATTATCAACCTTAAGATTGACACCCAGTTCCATGTTACCCCCTCTAAGGTGCACAGTCTCAAGGACAGGTTGTTACAGTTTAGTCCTCTGAAGGGTAGATGACCAGTCTACTCCCCTTGGTGGCATTACATAATTACATACATATCGATATAGAAAAAATGATGCCATGCTTCCACTAAAGAAACTATCACACTGAGAATGGCCATTGTGTATCTAAAGTTTATACAGACTGGAAGCTAAACCAGTGCCAAAATCAGCTACGTAATGCTCAACAGTTTGTGGAATTATTGGGAAAGAAGAAATCTAATATGTGAAATAAGATTTGTAATGCTAGAGTCTCAGCTTGAGCTTAGACTCTATGTATTTGTGGCTGAGTGTTTCCTGCCAGAGAGTAATTTATGTGGCTAGTTATCAAGCTTGTAGATACTTCACTCATGCATTATAAAGAACAACCTTCTGTAACCCCTAAAAGTGACTGTAGGATTTTCAAATGACTGGATGTTTTCTCATCACGTAATAGTACCAATGGAAGCACAACTGTCATCTATCTTCAGTGTTTTGAAGTAGCCTCGGGTCCCTACACCTCAAAGGGGCTACCATGGGACTGGATGTTACATTATTATCGTACATTATCCTACTTATCCTATATATCTCAACATATAACTGTTAAGAACCATTAGACTAACTCCCTCATCCCATACACTAACTCTCTCCTCATCTCAATCACACTATGGTAATTGTATCTCTATTGCACAACACTGTATGACGGACTGGTAAACACATATGACATCATCATACCAACAACAAAATGACATCTCGGCAAACTCCAAACATTCACTGACTGCTACTTTTCATGCTTCATCGTCATCACCATCAGGACCCTTATTCCCACCTTAGATGGGGTGAGGTGCTGTTCAGCAGTTGGGAAAAAGAAAGTACTGTATGAAAGTAAAACTGCTGTACTTTCTCTTCCCCTATTCTGTTGACAGACTCAGGTTCATCATCATTCTGACCCTATTTCTACTAAAGCTGGGGTCAGGTAGGATTCAGATTCAGAAACAAGGAGAGAGAAAGTGTGAAAACTAGAGAACTATTATACATTCTCTTTCCCCATTTCTGGTATTTCTGCACATTTAAATACAGTACCATGCCTCATTGTGCCCTTAACTATCAACTGAGTACTCAGCAGAATTGGTCATACATCCATTTACTTACCAGTCAAACATGCAAAATTCTCAGCTCTATCACCTTAAGCAATGCATTCTGATTTGGGCACATTGTAATCAGGGTTAACTTATTTAAATAAAAACAAAATGCATTCCATCAAATGTGGCTACATTTGGAGATAAAAGTTCATTTACTCTTCCTCTCTGTTTCCTTCATGTCTGTCACTTTCCTTCCCAGCTGGTATTGTTGTGGCCTCAGGTTCATCTAGACAAGAACCCAGTGGACTGTAGGTTAAGCCTGTCCTCTTGTAGTCCACCACCCCCTCTTGTGAGACATGGAGGAAGATGAGGGATGCTTGTATAACCAAGCAGTTGGGGTTACCAGTGATATCAGTGCCACCATGTAAAGCCCTGCACACTGTCCCTGATATGTCATCAAAGAGAATCATCTACATGCAAAGAAACTTGCCAAGCTTCTCCCAGATAACGAATATTAGCTGGCAGAGGAAAGCGATGAGAGTAGGGGAATTTTTATTCCCACCTGTACCAAGGTCAGTGCTGTTTCAAGAACATCTCCAAGCAGTACACACACAATGCCAAAGAATTCTCAGCATCAAGGCACAAGCTGCATCAGGCTAACATAAACAACACCATCACATCTTATGTAGTTTGGCACAGTGTTTATAGGGACAATTTGCAACACTCTGAGGCTGTATTCTCATGGATTTAATTCCTTTTAGTACAACTTCTTACCTAGTATACTCTTGCACAGATGATTTATTCAGCTTAGGTCTTATAATGAAAAGGTTACAGACTCACCAGTACTTCTTCCTTGAATGATCCATTCTGCAGATGACAGTTTAACATTCCTCATTTGCTATTTATGCCTTTGTAATATGACAGTTTTCATATTACACCTTAGTATTTTCCAGCCTGCTACTTACGTCTTTTCAGGGCTGACACAAATAACATACAAGGGAATATTACTGTGCCAAATGCAGGTATAAGATTAAGAGGGTGGTGTTCTATGAGCCTCGTGTCTATGAAAATACAGCCCTCAACATCATCATTACTGTCCTCCTCCTCTTCATCATCATCATCACAGTTTATTTCTCACTGTTACCTCTACAATCTGGGCAAATTATTTCTTGGGATGTCACTCTTGGGAAGTTTTCCACACTTCAGTTTACAACTTCACCGCGATGTGAGGGACAGAAAAGTGTGACAGGATTGTACACTTTCCACATGTGTCACAGTGTTTCGGTGACCTTCTGTTTTGGTGGCTCTCTGTTTCTATAGCTTCCTGTTTCTGTAGCTTCTGTTTCAACAGCTTACACCCTCACTGGCATACAAGTGACAAAGAGGAGGTGTAACATCCTACTAACTCATAAGTATGGATGAAAGTCTTGTCCAACTGTCACACTATTTTCCCAAGCTCACTCTCACCCGCATGTAGTGAAAGGTAAAATGTAACATCCGTATTATTCCTAACCACATCTGCCACACTGTTTTTGCAGCTGACTCTCTCACCAACATACAAGTGACAGAGAAAACATGTGACATCCTGATAAATTGCAGTCAAAGTCGTAAGTCTGTTCCACTTTGTCAAATCGTCTAAAAAGAGAAAAAGAAATTAAAAAATACTGAACACCATGACCTAACTCTTTCTCTTAGTACACTTCATGTTGTATGATGATGAAATTTTTACTTTATTCTTGGTACCAGATCAAGTTCAACTAATGTTATTTAAGATTAGGAAAGAACCATTCTAGTGAAGATGTTACACATATTTAGCATCAGATTCTCCCTCTCTCTCTCTCTCTCTGTATACAAGAAGGATAAAGGTAGATTCAGCATTAGCTGTTTCCAGTTCTGTTGATGAAATATATATTGTATATAAATAAAGTCACAGTGCTTGTAACTGTAAAGCTGTTAATATGTCTCAAGTACAAGTGAACTCCTATGGAAGAACTGGCACTTCTAAAATATTAAAGACCATATCATCATCATCATTTTTACAACCTCTTCCTCTTGGCATGTTTTTACAACCTCTTCCTCTTGGCATGTTTAGGAAAGTGTGAACAGACTTATGACCCTAATTTTTCCCTGCAGACTTTAAATGCCTGAGAGAAGCACCATATACCTGTTGCCTACACTATACTATCACACCCCACACCACACCACAAGCTTTACTTTTAAACCTCTTGGAGGCTAATAATTAACAGTAAACCCTCAATTGGCACAAGGCTTGTATTTCTTTATGATCATCTCAACCTTATTTTTCTTGCTGTTGGCCTACTTATATTTAGACTGTACGAGACTTATAGGGGTGCAAATAGTCTCCAATAACTCTTGTCTGATCACCTCTTATGTATTATTCCTACTGTAGAAAAGCAACCGTTCTTGATGGGTGAGACTGTCAACTAACCACTGCCTCGTTTGTGCAATGACTTCACAGACTTTACCCTTGCTATCAACAGCTGTATTATTCAGCTTCGTAGAGACCCCATGTACTGAGAGGGTTGGAAACAATAACCTGTCCAATCTAAAATATTTTCACTTTATACAGATGAACTCACTGACATTTTTTTTTAGCTTTGGAAGGGTGTCTTAAATCTAGGGAGGCAAAGTGCTCTCAGACTTGGGGTTAAGGCTCTCTCGGACTCATGAATAAAAACAGTATCAAGCCAAACCTATAATGCCAATGGAGGGTTCACTGTACATAAACACTGGGATTTATCCAGTGCTCTTAATCTAGGTTATAATAAAGGCCAGAACATTAGTATAAGTTTCAGTATATAAACACTGGGCTTCCTCCAGTGCTTCAGTTTAGGCTATAATAAAGGCCAAGATATTAGTATTAGTTTCAGTTCATACTTGATAAACACCTGGATCCACCATGCACACCGTACAGACTGCAGTGAAAACCCGGACACCAGTACGAGTTCAAGTTCAGTGTAATATAAACACTCGGATCTATTCTTCATTCATTACATAAACACTGGGATCTGTTCTTTGCCACTGATCCTAAACTGTAAACACTGGGATCTGTTTTTTGCCACTGATCCCATACTGTAAACACTGAGTCTGTTCTTTGCAGATGACTACATAAACACCAGGATCCATTCTTTGAAGAACATCACATAAACACATTCATCAACAGAAGTGAAGGCCTGGGTACTAGTACAAGCTTTCATTCGCTATATATAAATGTTGGGATCCATTCACTGCAGCTGACCAATCCATATTTTGTCCATCTTTACTTGATAGAGGTTTTTGCATTTTATTTCCAGAGGCTCAGTGGCAGAATAAGGCAATACCATGGATCTGCAACCCATTCATCCACCCTAACTTGGCAGTGACTTTTGCTCTTTTGCGGCTTTCTTCCTGTAGCTCAGTGGCAGAATAACGCAATACTATGGCTCTGCATTCTGTCTGTAACACATTTTCATAAGCAGCACTACTTTGGGGTGTTAATGTCTTGCCACAGCTCAGCATTCATGATGGAGAGATAGCAATTTTAGGCCATATTAAAGTGATGAGATCATAGTGTTATCTCTTGTCACAGCTCAATATATAAGACGGAGAGACAGAAATTTCAGGACAAGTTACAAGTGCACTTTGTATGGTATAAGTTGATATTTTCAGCCACTCTTGACCACAGTGAAGGAATTTTAGGCCAAGTTAAGCAACAGAATATAGTAAAAGTCAGCCTCTTCAGCACTCTCACTCATACAATTTGATCTTCTGAGCCACTCTTGCCAAGTTAAAGTGACCGGAGCATACTACAAGTTGATCCTTTCTGAAGTTCTCGACCACAGTGAATGCTGAAAGACTAACTAGTAGGAATTTGCAGCAGCCTGTCTTGCCAACTTCCTGGCCTGCACCCGCCAGATGCACGGAATGAAGAAGAGCATGAGGCCTGAGATGGCGATCATCCCGCCCGCCAGGAGGAAACTGTAGTCGTACGAGTTGGTCAGGTCAAACAGTGAACCTGGAATGAATGGATAAAGACTGTTAGTTTTTCTGTTTGAGCTGTCCTTCTGGTTTCTTACCTCTTTTTCTGTCTTGAAGTTTTAGTTTTGTGGGTTGTGTTGGCAAGGGATGTCTTCATATGGTGGTACCGATATAACTGGGTGACTCCATTGCCTGGTTATACAAATATCTCCCAACTCCCTCCCTACCCTTTCAAAGACAGATGGTGGGCTGCAGGAGAAGGGCAATTTCAGCAGTCCACTAAGTTCACATCCACATGAGACTGGGGCAACAACAGCAACATAATTAGGGGTAAAAAACTCCCAGCACCTCTTCCTACTGTACATTATTCTCTTGCATGTCACTGATGTAAGGAGAGTCAAAGTCCAAAGTTGATGCTGATGTAGCCTCAGCTTATCTGGATGTGAACCCAGTGAACTGCAGGCTAAGGCTGGCCT
>JAGKTI010001582.1:0-81820 GCA_018397915.1 Birgus latro | reverse complement strand
GAGAGTGGTGAGTGAGTGAGAGTGAGAAAGTGAGTGAGAGTGAGTGAGTGTGTGAGAATGAGTGAGACTAGTAGTAGGGCTGTTTGACTTTCTTGCCTTCTTCCCTGTCCCCCCACCCTCACTTCTCGCCCTCACCCACTCTTGCTTGTCTCCCTCCCCATCCCCCCATCCTCCCCCACCCCCACTTGGTGCACTGCCAGCAGCCTGTCTGGCTGTTTAATTGCCCTGAAGTGGTGTTGAACACTGCATGTTCTACCACTCTACCCTCCTGCATGTGATGTTTGATATGCCATTTTTTAGCAGTAGTATTGTTTATGAGGACAGTAACATTAATTATGGTGTTTCGGTGTCAGTCTCTATTGATTGAGTAAGGTATATGAGAGTTTGGGTTTGGGACTGGAATGCATCTCTGGCTTTTCTTTAGTATCTTTTGGGGAAAATTGCTTTGATATCCAACATACTCGCTGACCGAACAGTCCCACTGGTACACAACACTGCCGGATATTGGGGTATGGGTGTATTAACAAACCTGTAGAATAGCTTGGGTTCTTCCTTGCTTTTATTAACAACATCCTTCTTGTATTTTTGTTCTTCCTTCCTTCTTACTTTTACTTATTCATTTCTTACTTCTTTAAACTCTTTCCAAGCTTTTTGAATACAGTATATCTTTTTCTTACTTTATCCCATGCCTTATTCCTAATTCCAATTGCCTGCCTACATTGTTTATTAAACCAGTCTTTCTTTTTGTTTTCCCTTTTTGCAGCAACTTTAGGAACATGGTTTCTGACTCCTTCATATATTTTCATAAAGATATTACATTTGTCCTAGATATTTTCCTCCCTCTCCGTTTTTCCCCATTCCATATTTCTGAAATATTGTCTTAAGGAGTCAAAATCCGCTCATCCATAGTTATACATATTTTGTTGTTATGTCTTCTCTTTCTTCCATGTCCCCACCCAATACCTTCATCTCCATAACAAGGTGGTCACTCTTTCCTAGAGGACAGTGATACTGTAAATTCCGTATGTTATTATAGTTTCTTTTAAAAATCAGATCCAGTCTTGACGGTGTAGACTCTTCCCAAATTCTTGGACAGTAATCCCTCGATTATCCATCATAATAGAGCCAAAGGCATGAACGGATACAGGCAATGTCCGGATAAGGAGCAATATCTTCTACTGTACCCATATTCTACATATACCCATACCCATTTTGGCTGTTTTAGACATCAAAACATACATTGCAATATGCACTGTAATCCTAAACACTAAGAAAAGAGTGCATAAAAATAAAAATAAAAATTCAAAACCCTACCAATATGTACAATACCCCTCCTAATTTTGGCAGTGTTCTGAAGTCTTTCAGCTGTTTTTAGACATGAAAACACACATTGCAGTATTCATTATAATCCTAAACACTAAGAAAACAATGCATAAAAAAAAAAAAAAATGAAAAACCCAATCAATATGTATAGTACCCCTCCTAATTATGACAGTGTTCTGCGGTCTTTCAGCTTTTTTTAGACATCAAAACACACATTGGAATATGCTATGTGATCCTAAACACTAGGAAAACAATGCTTAAACAACAACTACAACAACAATAAATACCATTATGCACAGTAGCCCTCCTAATTTTGGCAGTGTTGTGTGGTCTTTTTCCTATTTTTAGACGTCAAAACACACATTGAAATAAGCAGTGTTTATTATCCTACACACTAAGAAATCAGTGCATAAACAACAACAATTAAAACACACACACACCACTTGCTGGCGCAGTGGTAGTGTTCTCGCTTGCCATCTGGTAGACGGGAGTTCGCGCCTCGCTCAGGTTGCGAAAAGTTTCACTGACGAAGTGGGTAGTTACTGTCCCCCTTGAGCAAGGGGATGGGTGTGTGCATGTGTGAAGGTCACAGCCTTGCCCATAGATCGGACTATATGAGCTCTCAGCTCCCTTCCGGGAGGGTAAAAGCTGACGATCACTACCATCAAGTGATCCTGACTGACCCGGTGAGTTACACACACACACACACACACACACACACACACACACACAGTACACATACCACCCAGCGAATGGCAGACAGGCGTCGTAACCTGCCAGATTGCAGCAAGAGTACATGTACCCCATGTTGTCTAATGGTTAACACAGCCACCAAGCTAAGGTCAAAGAACTCCACCTCCTCCTCCTCCTCCTCCTGTTCCACCTGCTAAAGTTTGCCGATGAGCAGGAACGTGTGGCAAGGCGGTGGAGCCCTACCCATCTCAAGCTTACACCTAACGGCGACTCAACTGCTGTCAGTGTGCTCGGTTGTGGGTCCAAGAGTGAAGACTGAGGTCAAGCGGATGGTGGTGGTCGTGGAGGGGAGAAGGAGCTGGCATTCGTGGGGGTGGCAGGTATGAAGGAGTTGATCTTCGTCTGACAATTGGTGTGGCGGTTTTGTAAGAGGATGACAGCATCCCCGACTGCCCGCAGATCCATTGCCGGCTTGAGTGGCACCAACTCCCTGTCAAAATAATGGTGCTCATCATACTTGAGCACCTGTATAATGCTGGCCTGCAGGGCATCAAGACAAGGAAGTGATGGAGTGGGGAGGTTGCTAGAGTCAGGGTCCTCATCCTCGTCCTCGTCACTTTCCTCTGTCGGCCACCCAGGAACAGCAGTGGTGATCTCCTCATCAGATAACGTGTGATAACCTGAGGAGTAGACTGTAGCACTAGCCGAGCAGGGCAGTACTCCCAAGGAGGATGGAAAGCTGATGACGGGAGAGCTGGAGCTCCCGTTTCATCAGCCCTCAGGACTTGTTCCTGACCATCCCCCTTTGCTGAAGTTTTTCAGTGTCTCAGTAACACAGAGAGTAGACCAGCATGCTCTCCAATACATGTTTCTCTAACTGTCAACACCAAACTACATACACGCTACACACTACACTTCCTTTTCAGATTCTTTAAAAATGGCGACTGTTAATCGTGCCTCGGAGTCCCCAGTCCCCAGGGGGGGCCCATAAATGCCCCCACCATCTGCCCCTCTCCCGGTGACGACTCTCGGAGCTACCTGGAACCACTGTCTGACTCACTCCTTCTTAATTTCTGTAACATTCGCCACCTTTCCTCTAACTTTCGCTCTGTTGAGCACCACCTCATCTCCTCTAAACCTCACCTTCTTTTTCTTTCTGAGACTCAGCTGTCTGAGACAACTGACAGCAAACCCTTTTCTGTATCCTCCTACTTTCTCTATTCTCATTTCAAAGCCAAAGGTGGCTGTTGTGTATATGTACGCAACGATCTATCTTGCTCTCGTGTTTCTCAACTTGATTCTTCTGAATTCTCTACTCTCTGGCTTCGGCTCTCCTGTCATTCTCTGACTAAATATATCTGTGCTGTTAACTTATCTCCTAATTCAACTGACTATCAAAAATTCTTTGACTATCTTACTTCTACGATGGAACACATTCTATCCATTTCTCCTTTCTCTGAAATCTCCATTCTAGGAGATTTCAATGTTCACCACCGCCTTTGGCTCTCCTCTTCTTTCACTGATCCACCTGGTGAACAAGCGTACATCTTTTCTATCCTTAATGACCTAGAGCAGATTGTACAGCACCCTACCCGTGTCCCTGACCGCCTTGGAGAGAGTTCCAACATACTTGACCTTTTCCTAATAACTAATCCTTCTGTTTACACTGTTAATCTTTTCTCTCCATTGGGCTCCTTCGATCACAACCTTATTACCTTATCCTGTCCTATCGCTCCGGTACAGCCTGTGGACGCTCCAAAGAAACGCCGCCTGTGGCACTTTGGAGCTGCAGATTAGGAGGCCCTCAGGCAGTACTTCTTTGATTTTCCTTGGAATGATTATTGCTTCCATGGCCGGGAGTCGTCTGAGTGTGCCCTGCGCATTACAGAGGTTATTCTCTCGGGCATGGAAGCATACATTCCTTTCTCTTATCCTCTGTCTAATGCAAGAAAGCCTTGGTTTAATCACGCTTGTTCTAATGCTGTCCGCAACAGAGAGAGGGCCTTTAAAAGGTACCGGAGCCAACCCACCCCTGAATCACATCTTTTTTATATTTCTGCCCGGAATCATGCTAAGTCTGTTCTTCGCTCTGCTAAAAATAATTTCATCCGCGCTAAATGTTCGCAACTCTCCAACTCGAATTCTTCTCGCTCCTTTTGGCACCTTGCCAAAAACCTTTCTAACAACTTTACCTCATCATCCTTCCCTCCTCTTTTCTACTCTGATGGCTCTGTAGCTATTTCTTCTACTGATAAAGCAGATCTCTTCGCTCAGACTTTCTCCTCCAATTCTACCTTAGATGATTCCGGTACTGTTCCTCCATCACTTCCCCCCTCAGACTTCCTCATGACTGGCATTAAAATTTCTTCAGCTGATGTATTTTCTGCCATCACTGGCCTCAATATTAACAAGGCATATGGGCCTGATGGAGTCCCTCCTGTTGTCCTCAAAAACTGTGCTTCTGTGCTTACACCCTGCCTAGGTAAACTCTTTCGTCTTTGTCTGTCAACTTGTACCTTTCCTTCTTGCTGGAAGTTTGCTGTCATTCAGCCAGTCCCAAAGAAGGGTGACCATTCCCAGCCCTCTAGCTATCGTCCAATTGTTTTAACATCCTGTGTCTCAAAAGTTTTCGAATCAGTTCTTAACAGAAAAATTTTAAAGCATCTTTCCTGCCACAACCTTCTTTCTGATCGTCAGTACGGGTTCCATCAGGGACGCTCCACTGGCGATCTTCTGACCTACCTTTCAGACTCCTGGTCATCCTCCTTTCGGGACTTTGATGAAAGCTTTGCCATTGCACTTGACATCTCAAAGGCTTTCGATCGAGTCTGGCATAAATCTTTGATTTCCAAACTGCCCTCCTACGGTTTCTATCCTTCTATCTGTGCCTTCATCTCTAGCTTCCTTTCTGGTCATTCTATAGCTGCTGTTGTAGACGGCCATCGTTCTTCTCCTAGACCTATCAACAGTGGTGTTCCTCAGGGCTCTGTCCTATCACCAACTCTCTTCCTTTTATTCATCAATGACCTTCTAAGCTGTACATCTAACCCTATCCACTCATATGCTGATGATTCCACCCTTCACCTTTCCATTCGGTTCCCGCAATGCCCATCTCAGCAGTTACTTCAGCAAACAAGGGATGAGGCTATAGCACGCCTAATGTCTGACTTGGCTCATATCTCTGATTGGGGTAAAAATAATCTTGCTATTTTTAATGTATCAAAAACTCAGTTCTTACACTTATCAACCCGACAAAATCTTCCTCAGGATTACCCACTAATGTTTAATAATGTCCAGCTCAGTCCTGCATCATCCTTGAACATGCTTGGGGTCTCATTCTCTCGGGATTTGTCTTGGAAAGAACATATTACATCTCTTGTGAAATCTGCTTCCAAGAGATTAGGTGTGTTGGGCCGACTCCGAACTTTCTTTACCCCTGCACAGATGTTGACCTTGTACTCGGGTTTTATTCACCCGTGTATGGAGTACAACTCTCATGTGTTGGGAGGCTCCCCACATGCAGTTCTTCTCAATAGGGTGGAGTCAAAGGCTTTTCGTCTTATTAACTCTCCTCCTCTTACTGATTCCCTTCAACCTTTGTCTCTTCGCCGCACTGTTGCTTCTTTATCTCTCTTCTATCGCTACTTCACTGGTCACTGTTCCTCTGAATTGTCTGCTTGCATCCCTCCACCTCTACGATGCGCACATAGTACCCGTCTAGCAACAAACTCTCATCCCTTTTCTGTCCAACTCTCAAATGCAAGAGTTAACCGTTACTCCCAGTCCTTTATTTATGCAACTGGTCAACTTTGGAACTGTCTCCCTCTGTCTGTATTCCCTACTTCCTATGATCTCCAATCTTTCAAATGCAGTGTGTCCAGGCATCTCGAAATGAATGGATCTTGAATTTGGCTCTGTTTGGTATTGTTTTTACTTTTTCTTGGAAGGAACAGTATGCGGGCCCTGGCTTTTGGTTCCTTCTTCCGTGCATTAAAGAAAAAAAAAAACCTGGATCGCCACCGTCGTTGTCCAGCCAATCCCTCACGTCATCGGCATCCACATCCTTGCCTGCATTTCGTAGGCAAAAGTGGAAATCATCCATGTCAAATCCTTCAGAGCTGTGCATGGGCTCACATCCCTGAAGGAGACGAGACCTACCATATTCCAAGGTTTTCATGGAGACCCCCTTCCAAGCATTGACCCAGTTGAAAATCATAGAGTTGATGTTGTAGCGCTGCAGATTTTCCAAGGTCCGCTTCCCATGTGTGTCAACCCCTTCCATGTCCTCAAGCACCACCATCACCTCGTCAAAGAACCTTCAACGCTACAGTCTCTTGGCTGCCACGATAACACCGTGGTCCATTGGTTGAATGAGAGCAGTTATATTAGGTGGCAGAAACATGCACCTAATCCAGCCGTCATCAGCAACCAAATCCTTCTCTGATGGATGTGCATGGGCATTTTCGAGGATCAGGAGAGCCTTCACCTGACCGCGAGAGGCTCCAAGTTCCTCCATCTGATAACAGATACCTTCCCTGACAAAGTGTCTATGGAGCCAATCTCTGAAGATCTCTGCAGTAAACTAGGCCTTCACAGAATGATACCACACAACAGGCAGACAATGTGACTGTTTTGCACATCCAACAATAACGGGTTAGCACTGGCACAGCACAACACCGAGACACATTGTTTGGACGGGTAACGGCCAGGGAGGCAGAAGTGATAATTCAGAAATTATCGCTCAGAGGAATGCATTGTCTGTACATAAAGACAATCACTCACGAAAGAATGACGAAAGTTTTGACAACTTGATGTGAATACTGTATAAGTATTCGAGTGGACAGTTGTGAGAATGAGCGAAATCTCGTGCATTTCAGAATTATTCGTTGCTCCTGCAAAATCACTCGATGTCACGATTTACGTTACATAATTTCACGATGTAGAAAATTCGTGACACTCACTTCAGCTCACAGAGTCTTTCAATACATTTTGGGACAGACATCTTATCCTTGAACTCCTTCAGGAGCTGGCATCCACCACCTGTATAGGACAGCTGGTAATCTACAGGAACATCTCTCAATCCCTGGCCTCTGTGGCATTGGCAGCTGCAATATACATAGTGAATATATCCATTGGTCAAACTTTGCAGTTGGATCTCTGCCATGAAAATGTAGTTGCACAGCTCTTTGCTCTCTTTAAAGCTCTTGACTTCCTCAACTCCTGCTTCCAGCCTCAGAAGAAGGTGCTTCATACTGACTATTCAGCAGTTCCTCATCTCATCATTTCTGCATGACCTCAGTCTGCAAGACATTCAGTGGGTCCCCTCCCATGTAAGCATCACAGGCAATGTGACTGCAAATGCCACTGCATGGATAGCTTTGTCATCATCATCCTCGAAACTTCTGCCTCTCTCAGAAGCTGTGCATCATCGTTTCCTGATGGTCACCTGCAGAGCAGCGTGGGATGCTGACCTGGGGGTTCACCTTCCTGCCACAACATTAGGGTCATACCACACAGACTTATCTAATTATTCAATGGCCTGTGTATCATCCGGATTGGTCATCGGGCATGTTGGCCTGGCTTCTCATTTTCTCTGCCTCAGACTAGTCCTGGACCCTATTACTGGTGGTACAGAGACCAAGATGAAACCATAGCCCACTTCATATTGCACTATTCATACTTCTTCACCATCCGCACTAACTTAAGGGATCGTATAGTTGCTATAGTAATCATGGACCACTCCCTCTCAGTACTCCTTGGCGGGGTGGGGCTGAACCATCAGCTGCAATATCAAGTCCTTCCCCACATATGTGTCTTCCTCAGAAGATCTGTACCACTACACCATCTTTAGTTAAGGAGCTCTCTTCTTGAGCTTCTGGGAGAGCTCCTCTGGGCCTCCAGCTGGTGACAGCCCTTCAATCAACACTAAGACCAAGACCAAGCTTATAACCAAATGATGCCTGGTGACCTTTTTTTTTTTTTTATTATTTTTATGCAAGCAAGAAGGAACCAAAGGCTAGGATCCCACAAATTGTTCCCTCCAGGAAAAAAACAAAAACAAGTTAACAGTTTTAATTGAGGATCCGTTCATTTCAAGATGCCTGGACACACTGCATTTGATCATAGGCAGTAGGAAATAAAGACAGAGGGAGACAGTTCCAGAGTTGACCTGTTGCATACATGAAGGATTGGGAGTAACAGTTAACTCTTGCATTAGAGAGTTGGACAGAAGAGGGATGAGTGTTTGTTGCTAGATGGGTGTTATGCACCTGCCATAGTGGTGGAGGGATGCAAGCAGGCAGTTCAGAGGAGCAGTGACCATTGAAGCAGCAATAGAAAAGAAATCAAGATGTAACAGTGCAGCATAGGGACAGAGGGTGACGGGAGCCAGTAAGAGAAAGAGAGTAAATGAGACGAAAAGCCTTTGACTCCACCTTGTTGAGAAGAGCTGTATGTGGGGAGCCTCCCCTCATCTGAGAGTTGTACTCTACTGTTCATGGGTGAATAAATCCCATGCATAAAGTCAAGAACTGCGCAGGGGTAAAGAAGGCATGGAGTTGGCTTAGGACACCTAATCTCTTGGAAGCAGATTTCACAAGAGAGGTAATTTGATCTTTACAGATTAACCTGAGAAAATGAAACCCCAAGTATGTTTAAAGATGATATTGGATTGAGTTGGATGTTGTTAAAAAGTAGTGGATACTCCTGTGGTTTGATGCATTGAAAACAAGATTACTTTTACCCCAATCAGAGATATGAGCCAAGTCACACATTAGGTGTGCCATAACCTCATCCCTTGTTTGCTGAAGTAACTACTGAGATGGACGGTGCAGGCGGTGAATGGATAGGTGAAGGGTGGACTCATCAGCGTATGAGTGGATAGGATTAGATGTACAGCTTAGAAGGTCACTGATGAATAAAAGGAAGAGAGTTGGTGATAGGACAGAGCCCTGAGGAACACCACTATTGATAGCCCTAGGAGAAGAACGGTGGCCGTCTACAACAGCAGTTACAGAACGACCAGAAAGAAAGCTAGAGATGAAGCCACAGATAGAAGGATAGAAACTGGAAGAGGGCAGTTTGGAAACTTAGGATTTATGCCTGACTCGGTCAAAAGCCTTTGAGATATCAAAAGCAATGACAAAGCATTCCCCAAAGTCCTGAAAGGAGGATGACCAAGAGTTTGAAAGCTAAGTGAGTAGATCGTGAATGGAGCATCCTTGGCAGAACCCATGATGACAAACAGAAAGATGGTTGTGATAGGAAAGATGCTTTACAATTTTTTGTTAAGAATAGTCTCAAAAACATTTGAAACACAGCATGTTAAGGCAACTGAGTGATAGAGGGATTGGAATGGTCACCCTTCTTTGGGACAGGCTGAATGAAAGCAAACTTCCAGAAAGAGGGAAAGATGCAAGTTCACAGACAAAGGCAAAAGAGTTTGCCTAGGTAGGGTGCAAACACAGAAGCACAGTTCTTGAGGTCAACATGAGGGACCCCATCAGGTTCATATGTCCATATGCCGTGTTAGTGCTGAGACCTGTGATGGCAGAAAATACATCAACTGAAGAAATTTTAATGTCAGCGATGAGGAAGTCAGAGAGGGGGAGTGATGGAGGAACAGTACTGGAATCGTCTAAGGTAGAATTGGAGGAGCAAGTCTGAGCAAAGAGTCCTGCTTTATCAGTAGAAGAAATAGTTACAGAGCCATCAGAGTGGAAATGAGGAGGGAAGGATGATGAGATAAAGTTGTTAGAAAGGCTTTTGGCAAGGTGCCAGAAGGATCATGAAGAATTTGAGTTGGAGAGTGCAGAGTATTTAGTACGAATGAAATTATTTTTAGCAAAGCAAAGAAAAGACTTAGCGTGATACCAGGCAGAAACATAAAAGAGATGAGATTCAGGGGTGGGTTGATTCTGGTATCTTTTGTAGGCCCTCTCCTTCTTGCAGAAAGCATTAGAAAAAGTGTAATTAAACCAACTTTTCTTTTTTTGCATTAGTCACAGGATATGAGAAAGGAATGTATGCTTCCATGCCTGAGAGAATAACCTATGTAATACACAAGGCATGCTCAGATGGCTCTTGGCCATGGAATAAAAAATCTATCCATCTATCTATCAATCGCCAGATGCCTCAATCCCATAAGGGGTGGCCACAGACAAATCGCCTCCATGTTGCTTTGTCCCCCGCCATGTCACTGCCCTGCTCCCACTCACACCCCCTTCTCTCATATGCCTCTCCACTCCATCCCTGCATCTCATCCTTGGCCTCCCCCTTCCTCTCCCCCCCTCCACCTCACTCACATACACTCTCCCCATCAGTCTCTCACTCTCCATCCTCTCCACATGGCCAAATCATCTTAATGTGTTTCTCCTAACACTTCCTATCACATCCACATCCACACCACAATGCTCCTTCACTTCCTCATTTGTCAGTCTGTCTCTCCATGTGACTCCACATGCTCCTCTCAAATAACTCATTTCCACTGCTCTCACTCTTGACTACTGTCCCTCCAACAGGGTCCAAGCTTCAATTCCATACGTTAGAGTTGGTATCACAATACTGTCATCTAGCAGCTTTTTCACTTTCATGCTCACTTCCCTGTTTCTTATCACTGCTTTCAAGGAACCAGCAACCTTTCTTCCCTGCTGCACCCTTTCAAGCACTTCACCCTCCAGACTTCCATCCTTGTTGATCACACTACCCAAGTACTTAAATGCACTCACATTCTCCATATCCTCCTCATCCACTCTCACTGTACATTCACTGACTTCACCTTTCTCAAAGACCATCACTTAACTCTTTCCAACATTCACATTTAGATTCCTTTTCTTACACACTCTCCCAAACTCATCTACCAAGCCTTGCAACTCCCCTACGTCTTCACTTAACAACACAGTATCATCTGCAAACAACAGTACAGGGAGTTTCCAAACACTGCCCTCTCTCACTAGGGCCACCCCAACTTCCACTGCCCTACCTTGTATCTCTTCTATAACCCTATCCATATACAGACTGAACAACCATGGAGACATGACACATCCTTGTTTCAATCCAACCTTCAAATAAAAAAATTCACTCAGTTCACCATCCACACGCACTGCAGCCTTAGCACCCTCATACATACTTACTCTTCATGGCCTTCAACAACTTCCCATCTACTCCATATATTCTTAATACTTTCCACAATCCTTGTCTATCCACCCAGCCATATGCTTTCTCCAAATCCATGAAGGCTGTATACAACTTCTTTCCCTTTTCTAGAAACTTTTCCACTAAGGATCTAAGAATGAATATCTGATCTACACAACCTCATCCAAAAATCATTCCGGGGAAAATCAAAGACGTACTGCCTGAGGTCCTCCCAATCAGCAGCTCCAAAATGCCACATCCACCACTTCTTGGGAGGGGTCCACAGGCCTTGCTGGAGCAATATGACAGGTTAAAGTGATAAGGTTTTGATTGGAGGAGCCTAGCATAAATGGAAGGATTACTTGTAAGAAAAAGATCAAATATGTTGGAACTCTCTCCAAGACAGTCAGGGATATGGATAGGGTGCTGTACAAGCTGCTCTAGGCCATTAAGAATAGAAAAGACATAGGCTTGTTCACGAGGTGGATCAGTGACAGGAGAACAGAGACAAAGATGAACATTGAAATGACCTAGAATGGAGATTTCAGAGAATGGAGAAATTGACAGGATGTGTTCCATCTTAGAAGTACAGCACACCCCCCTAGTATGCAAGCTCCTAGTATGTGAAATGACCAGTGCAAGAGGACCTGCTTTTAATATTTTTAATAGTTTTTAATATTTTCCTAACAGAGTATGCAAGTCACACCCACACAACACGAGGTGGCAGGAAAAAACTGCCCTAAACTGGTGTTTTCCGGTGTGAACCCTGAGTGCAACACCTGCCTCTCCACTATGTGCCACGCTTCGCCCACCTTGGGAGGTAGATGTGCACAATGCACCTCTTGTGTGGCTTGGACAAAGGGGCTCACTAGAGGTATGGCATGTGCATAGGAGGGAAGTTGCTCAGACAAAAATGCATTTGCCTATTGTGAGGCTGTTTTTGGGGCTATTTCTCCACTCTGCCCTGTTACATCAGCATGTCTGCTGAGCCAGCAAGTTGCAAGAAATTCCTATTACTGGAAATGGGTAAAAGAGATACCATCACTGAATTATCTGATGGGTAATGAACCAATTACAAAGGCGAAAGAAGAGAAAGATTTGGGAGTGCTGGTCCAGGATAATTTGTCACCAGAAAAACATATTAATAAGATAGTTAGAGAGACATGTAAACTCTTGACCAACGTAAGAGTAACATTTCATTACATGGATGAGGAGATGATGAGAAAACTGATAATGGCCATGATCCACCCCAGATTAGAATATGCAGCAGTAGTGTGGTCCCCACAAAAAGAAAGATATAAACAAGATTGAGAGAATACAAAGAACAGCAACCAAGATGGTCCCCAGTCTGGCAGATCTGTTGTAGAGAGAGAGGCTGGAAAGACTGGATTTGCCTTCCCTAGAGGAAAGGAGAGAGAGGGGCAACATGATTGCAGTGTTCAGGATCAAGATGGGAGTAGATCAAATTGACAGAGAAGATCTGTTTGGGTGGGATGAGAGAGTTACAGGAGGACATGGAATGAAACTAAAGAAGCCAAGCTGCTTGAAGGATATCAGGAAATATAGTTTTCCATATAGATGCATAGACCTGTGGAATAGTCTGGACGAAGAGATTGTCCAGTCAAAAAACTTAAATGAGTTTAAAGCAAAATTTGACTTATCGAGAAACATAGACGGGACCCCATGAGCATAGCTCACTTCCGGTATATCACAATTAGGTAAATACAGTTAGGTAAATACACACACACACAAACAAACAAAAACATCCACACACTGACACACAGGAGACACACACATATACACACACAAACAAACAAAAACATCCATACACACACACACACACACACACAAATAAACAAACAAAAACTTCCACACACTGACACACACACACACACGTATGTACCCAGTGCATGAGGTCTGGTATGGCCGTTGTCAACGTTTTTGTTTTACTGTCTACATTATAATGCATTAATTTCTTCCTGCAGTGTTCATAGTTATATTTTATACTTTTTACATGTCCTAGTGTTTTATTTGTGTATTAGTAATGTGACTATGAGTGTTAAGTATGGGGTTAGCTGGAGATGTAACTGCCATTTAAGAATGACAAGTGAGGGCGTTGGGTGTGGTAGGGGTATGGGGGAGGGTTGGGAGCTGGGGTAAAGGCAGGTGGAGCTCATTTCGTCACCCCCTCCCGTCTTTCCTGGGTATACAGGAGTACAAAGGGGGCACCCCTGAGCAGAAATTACTGATCGTGAGAGTAACTGTAATGAAATTTAAAAATGACCGGTGTCCGGAGCGATTCTCTGCCAGCAGATATTGTCCGTTGCTTCTGAAATCTGTTGATTCGAGGTCCGTAGAATTGAGGATCATCTGTATAGAGAAAGTAGGAGGATACAGAGAAGGGTTTGCTGTCACTTGCCTCAGACGGTTGAGTCTCAGTGAGGAGAAGGTGAGGTCTAGAAGAGGAGAGATGGTGTTCAACAGAGAGAAAGATAGGGGAAAGCCTGCAAATTTTGCAAAAATGAAGAAGTGAGTCAGACAGTAGTTCCAGGCATCTCACTTAGTCATCACTGGGAGAGGGGCAGATAGTGGGGGCTTTGATAACCTCCCCCCAAGGATTCTGTGGCTTTGTGCAGAGATGCCATTTTTTTGTTTTTGTTTAAATTTTGAATAGGAAGTGTACTGTGTAATGTGCATGTAGTTTGGTGTTAACAGTTTGAGAAACTTGTATTGGAGAGCTTGCCGGCCTACTCTTTATGTTACTGAAACACTGAAAAAGTTCAGCAAAGAGTGGATGGTCTCCCAAGGGCTGATGAACAGGGAGCTCCAGCTCTCCCTGTCATCAGCTTTCCATCCACCTTGGGAGTACTGCCCAGCCCGACTGAACTACGATCTACACCCTGTGGGTAATGGTACTCTAACCAGTAGAGCCTGTAAGTTTCATTCTGACAGATGGTCGGGGTTTCCTGCCCACATAATGCACTCACTGGGGAATTAGGCAGGTCGCCCCTGCCTTAAATGTCAGGACCGAGTGGCCTGGCCCCAAGCTTCTATGCTCCTGTTTATTTAGGACATTAAGGAATTGGAAGATGGATGATGATGTATGCCCTAGGGCATTGCTTTTATCAAGAGTTAATGTCACTAATCAGCAAAGCATATGTATCGCCCTGTAAACAATAACTAGAGGCAGTTAGGATTGGAACAGATTCCAAAGGTAAGTAATTTTCACTTACTACTTCTACAGTTTCTTTGTGAGTTAACACCTTATTGTAGGCAGCTTAGAATTATCAGGCTGAGTTGTTATTGAACCCTCCCATACCTCTAAATTTGAGAAAAAAATAGTTCTTTGTGGAAGTACAGGAAAAAATACACCTGACCCTTTTACCTGAGTGCTACTTAGGCTAGGATAAGATGACAGTGACTGGTCAGTGGCTTCAGCCTGTCAGCCTGGTGCTGACTCCACTGGTAAAACCTTCATGACTTCCATGGTAGTAGCTTGCTGGAATGATGGTAATCATCCACCTCCTGCCTGCATAAATATGACTTTTTATAAATGTCATACAAACAATGTAATACTCATTCAACCACTGGTTTTAAGATGGAATTCCCCCAAGTGGATAACATTATAAAGAAGTATCAGTAATCATAATTAAAAAGTTGACAGGACATCTCAACTAATTGTATCATAGCAGTTCATCCAGTCACAAAAAGAGGTACCAGGTTTTGTTTTCATGTAAACCTTGTCATCACATTAGTGCAGTTCAGTAAAAGTTGAGCAACCCTCATGCAGTTTAACTGTGTGGCAACCTTTGCACAGCAATGAAGTGAAATATGTAGAGACAGTATATGGAATAAAGTGTGTGCATGTCTTCTGTGGTGCAAGTTGTGGTGATGTGTGGAGGAAGAGGGGGTATATGATTTTTTGGGATTTTACTCTGTTGTCTTACCATGTTTTGAATATATTACAGTCAAAGTATTGTACAAAAATTTTTATATTGGCTTGTGTATATAAAATTAATTCACTGAAATTCACTGAACATGATTTAAGTATTTTAGTACAATACTGTACTGTATAAGAAATTTATAAGTGATGCACCTTCTTGAGGATTAGCACAGCTGCATATTGTGTTACTACCTAAATGAAAGCATACATGTGGTGGCACTGTGCACTCTGGGTGGATCAGCTGCAGTATCCATCCAGGAGCCAAACCTCCTCATATTTACCTGCACCTTGCCATAGGAAGGACCTCAGTTTGATACTGGTGAAGCACTTCCTACCACAAGGTGGTGCTGGATCCTGCATGGTGAATGTACAGTACTGTACTCTAACTGTAGGATGGCCCTACAGAAGCAGTTGCTTACATGTGGTCAGTGGGTCTGCTTGACCAGACATAATGGAGTTGAGCAACAACAACAACAACAACAACTCACTTTCTCATTTCATATTCTATGCCATGCATATCCCATCTCTCCACCCTCTCACCCCCTTTCACACAGATATCCCAACCATCCCCGTTCCTCTATTCAAGAATGGATGCTATGAAACTTGTTCTCTCTTTGTAGTCATAGTTTGGGGTTCATACCATGGGATGAGAAATGTATGCAGTGCTGGGTTATTCTCATGGAACTACAGATGTGTACCTTAAAAATCTTTAGGGAGAGCTTTAGAATTGTCATAAAAGCTCAGTGGAGCTACAACACCTCTCTGCTTGACTGTTGGCTATTCTGGGGACAAATCCCATATTCATTGTTCATTTACAGCAAAAAAGTGCAGAAGGTTGTACCTTCCTGTCTTCAGGTGCCAAGTAACATATAAGGTGTGCAGAATTACATTTATAGTGATTTCTTTTAATTTCATTTTTGAAGGCCCCAACATGCTTGCAAGCGTCGGCCTTGGTCACCTGATGGCAGCTGTCCATGCTGCGTGATCTCGGGCAGCTATTCAGTCCCTTATCCTTGAGGTCATACTCAATGACCTCGTCCCAGGTCTTTTTTGATCTACCTCTTGCAACGTTACCACTAACATTAACACTTCTCACTTTTTGCACACAATTATCATCCCCCATCCTTTCCACATGCCCAAACCACCTCAGTCTACCTCTCCTCATCACAACACCAATACATTCCTGTCCCATCCTACCTCAACTCTTCCACTGTAAGCCTGGCCCCCCTCCAGGCCTCGCATTTAGGATGCACTGCACATCCACCTCATCATTGCCATTTCTGTACGCTTGAGCCTGTGAACATCCTCTTCCTTTACCGCCCAGGTCTCACTACCATACAGCATTGCACTCCTAACAAATGCCACATTCAGAGATCCCTTAGCACGGAGGGAGAGCCCTCTCAATGTCAGGAGAGGCAAAATCTCCCTGAACTTCCAATCACTCCTCATTCTAGCCACAGAGCTAGCTCCAGCCCCACCTCCAGCACATAACATGTCTCCCAAATAACAAAACTCTTCTACTCACTCAGGAGACTCACCAGCAAGTACAATCCTTTCATGCCTGGCAATCTCCTCATGCTTTCCCTGACACATTGCACACATGAAATCAGCATTATCTTGCAATCTGCCTCTAATACCACTTCATCTCTTATGCATCCACACAAATACTGCACAGATGCAATTACTTCCCACACCCTTGTGGCAAATTACACATGGCCACTTTCCCTCTTCTTTGACACCAGCCTTAGACACCATCACTTTTATTTTATCTGCATTTACTCTCAAACCCTCGTGCCCCATGCCATCTCTCCACTTCCTAAATCTTTCCTCCACCACCCTTTCATTCTCTGCAGTCAACACTAAGTCATCAGCATACAACATCTCCCATGGGAGTCCATTTCTGAAGTCACGTTAGAGGGCTTCAAGTACCATGATAAACAACAAGGGGCTACCAATTTGCCTTCCCCACACCACCCCATCACACTCCTCTGCACCCCCTCCAAAGTCACTGAATGACTAGTATTACAATTAGTTACACCTCACATTCCCCTATCCCCATCACAACATTGTTTTAGGCCGCTGCACTCTACAAAACACTCTTCTTACAGACCTTACACAAAGAGTTTTTGTTGGCATCAATTCAACTAGACCACCACACAGAACACTCCTAGTCACACTAGACATTAATAAAGCTTTTGATGCCATCCCTCGCCACAACCTCATAAACAAAATATTCAACACAAACATGCACAATAACACAAAAAGATGGCTGGCAAACTATTTAGCAGGCAGATTTGCACATGTAACATTTGGCGGTCAGTCATCGAACATCAGAAACTTCACAAACAGCATCTTTCAAGGGTCTGTTTTGTCCCCAACACTCTTTAATCTATACATGCATGATATACCCACACCCCACACACCAGAGATATGCATAGCTTCCTATGCAGACAACATAACACTTACATGTACACACCAAAATGCCAACACAGCCACACACATCCTCCAGCCTTACCTCAACACACTACATGAATGGTTCATCATAAACAGATTCACAATAGCCCCAGCCAAATCTACAGTGACCCATCTCACAAACTGGACAGCAGAACATAGTCACATTCCACACCTCACCAAAACAACACCCCCCTAACCCTCCCCCCCACACAAAATCCTTGGTGTAACATACAATACATCAGTGTCATTTAAACAACACATCACAAACATTAAAAATAAAATAACACCAAGACTCAGTGCCCTAAGGTCACATGCCCATACAACATTCTGACACAAAAACCACCACCACGGCATACAAACAATATATACGTTCACTGATGAATTATGCAAGCCCAGCTTGGACTTCCAACCTCTCTAATACACACTACAACACCCTACAGGGCGTAGAAAACAAGGCCCTAAAAATAATCACAGGCTGCATTGCTACTACACCTATAGACCACCTACACCATGAAACCAAAGTCCTCAAAATCAAGGATCATCTAGACATGAGAGGCACACAAATTCTTGCTGTGGCCTCCATAAACCCACACCATCCACTACACTAAATGACAGCACATCTGCACACACCAAGGAACATCAAAACATCACCCAGCACACGGTAGCATACATAAATACTGTCATATCTCCTCCCTTGCCTGCCTCAAACCAGATTCCAGAAGCATATCCATGGTCAGATCACTCGCTGCACCATTCAGCCACTCAAAGACAACACACAACTGCATGCACAGCCTCCTGATATCTATCCTTCTGAATCCTACCTGCCTCATGAGGACAAGGTCCACCTGGCCAGGCTGAGATGTGGGCATCATCCAGTCCTCTTGAGTTATCAGAAGAGGCTGGATGACTCAGTCGCTGATGCCTGTCCAGGATGCACCACAGCACCACAGCACCCCATGCTAGTAAACGCATTATGGAAGACTGCATTGCACACAATTGCTTGCACCAACAACACAACATACACTTCCTGAGAGCTCCGTGGGAAAACCCAGTCTCGGCTGTGGCCTTCCTTAGGGACTTGGGGCTATTTGGCCAGGCTGCCTAGGGAACAACAACTACTACTACAACAAAGGGCTCAGAGCTGATGTATTAATATATTTTAATATCAAAGCATTTGGTTTATGCCTTTCAGTAAAATGTATCTGGTACTTGCAGGTCACATGTATTAATATATTTTAATATCAAAGCATTTGGTTTATGCCTTTCAGTAAAATGTATCTGGTACTTGCAGGTCACACGGGGGAATCAGGATAAACTTCAGGTAAAATGGAAAAATGGTTTCAGAGACAATCTGCAACTTAATGTGAAGATGGAGGCAAATGGCGAACCTGTGTTTATCTCTGTCCCAGAACAGACAAAGCTGCCTGGAATTTCCCCTCCCACGGTCACCACCAACACAAAATCAAGTTGTGCACAAGTGGACTCTCAGGGTATGGTAAAGAAGTTTATGTTGATACAAAGGAAATTGAAAAAACATTTTTTTTTTTAATAAATTATAGAGTACTATACTGTAATGGTTGTGTAGGACTGTAGTTATATTGAATGATCACCTGGAAATTACATTTGCTCCCCTCTTATATACTTTTGAGTTATGAACTTCCAGAGATACAAACTGCTTTTGAGAAGCATTGAGTAATTTTTTCAGTGACCTGCAAAACACATAATAAGTGCAGGTACACCATCAATATTCCATCACCCTAGGTTCCAGAGCCTTTCTGGATTAACCATTTTGACGGACTAATGGAGGTCGCATATGTCACATAATAATTCAACAGGAACCAATGGAGGTCATATATAACAATCCAACAATGCTCCTCTGATCTAGTATCCTTCAATATAATCACACTCATATTCTAATTTAAGCTGTATATGGAACAACCGAGCCTGGTTCATTATCATGCTACCCAGCGAGTCCATTCCATCGCTCTGACACTGTCAAAACCATTCTATCATCACTCGATCATGCTCAGTATTCTTACTGTCTTTCATAGTTTTTTTAATTTTCAGTTGCTTCTTTAAATCACTGTCTGCATACAATTTCAGGATTTTTCCCCATTGCTTTTTTATATGTTAAATGGTTGATGAACCAATACTGTATGTGTCACACAACTTCCAAATGGGAACAACACAATTCAGTTTTTTCAACACTTCTACCATATCCTGGTCAGTCAAACCTCCTTGATCTCTGGATTCATTCTTGTGATTTTCCTTGATTGCAATCTTATGAAAAAATGCTTTACCTTTAGTACAGTATTGCAGGTAAGATTGTGCTGATCCCTGTTAAGTTAAAAGAAAAATTGAGGAAAATCAAAGGGAGCTGCAGAATGCTATGCCCCTCTTTGCAATGAAAGTGCTAAAAAAAAAAAAAAATCAACAACTGAAAATGACATTTATTGGTGCATTAACACCACAAAAATAATTACTGTAGAGTGCATTATTGCTTTTGTTTTTAGCATAATCAAAATGTCTTACTGCATTAAATCACCCCAAATAGCTGTTGATACACCATTCAGCCTAGACAGGTGAGTGAAAATACAGTACAATAAACTCTCAAATATCCGTCGTCACAACACCCGGCCCAATGCAACATCTGGCGCTGCTGGCTTGGCTCAATTAAAGCAATATCCAGTAAAATTATGCAATATCCGGTGCCATAATGGGACATATCCAGCGTTTTAATGCAATGTCCAGCGTCGAGGTGTATCAACTGGCTCATAAACAGTAGTATAATTATTGTATTATATGCTTAATTTTCATCTTTTACTCATGGAAAAGTTTTTAGGATAGAGGGTTGAGATGGATAATAATGCAATATCTGGCTCAGTGCCGAATATTGAACCAGTGAGGGGTACTACGCAATATCCAGCATTTTACAGTATCTGGCGTAGGGCTTGGCTAAATTATGCCGCATACTTGAGAGTTTACTGCAATCCTTCAATTAGCCAATGTAATAGAACCAAAGGCATGTCTAGGTAATGGCTATGTCCAGATAATGGATTTCTCCCATGTGCCCCCTTCCTACATAACCTTACTTTGAAAGCCACTGTAAAAGGCCACTACAGTACATTGTACAGCATGCTTGCCCATCTCATTCCTGTATTTATTTATTTTTTTCTCTCTCTTTTCCTCTCCCCTTCATTTGTTTACTATAGATAGAAGGAATGTCATTCCTGTATTTATTCTCTCTCTCTCTTAGGAGAGTGCTGCTGTGAATCAGAGCTTTTCTACTATTATTTTAACTTTATAGTAATATGATTTCTTTTTCAGTTCAAAAAAGAAAGAAGAAAAGAAAAAGTATTATTAAGGATCCTGCATGAGGGGAGAGGCTTTGGATCTCTCTATAACACTCACAGATTGTAAGAGACTGGGACTGGAGGAGTCCAAGGCAGACTGGGGACATATAAATGAAGTGTGACATTTGTGCCCTATGTAGCTCACTCCTGTCACATAATGCCTGACCAACCTCTGTGACTCTTCTTTGGTGCTTCTGGTTGCACTGCTCTTAGGTGAGAGGGCTTTACGGTCATGCTGGAGATCAGGTCAACTAAAATTTCCTGAGCTTGTCCTCTGGACCAAGTGTGATTGTCTTCAAGATCAAGTGTGATATCCCTTGACCACTTGATTTTAAGAGTCTGGCCATTTGAAGATGATCTGAAAACTTAGTAGGGGCCTTGCTCTCTCTGTCACTTCTGGTGGGAAATCAGTGTACTTCACTTGGTATCTCTTGTGCCATTCATTTGGGAGGTGCGGCATGTTTGGTATCATCCAGGGCTGGGGAAACCTTAGTTTGGTATGACAGGCCATCAAGGAGAGGGCATTGAACAGAATGAAGATGACTGACAGATAGAAGGATGCAGATGGCACAGGAAAAATTGACCACTCCCCTCTTATCTTTTTATGAATTACCAGTAGTTACGAACTAGTCACATAAGTTTTTTAAATTGTAATCCCTCCATTATCCGACATAATAGAGCCAAAGGCATGTCCGGATATTGGGTCTGTCCGGATATTGGTCCTGAAGCTCCAGCACTGGTTTTTCATGACCCTAACCTAACCAAACCTAACCTAAATCTGAAAACTACTTTCTTACCTCCCTAGTGGACATGTATAGCACTTATTTAGGTCCCTTTTCACATAAATAATGCATACATAGCATGAATTTATTGAATTTTAACCAAAAAATGATGATTTTGGGGTGACTGAGTCATAGGAGCTCAGAACTTGCCAGCATAGTATAAGTAAGTATCGGACATGGAAATCATCTTTTCTCACATTTTATGCACTAAATTATTGGATACAAAGCATCAAATACAGTAAATGATGTTAATTGCTACCAGAAAAATGGTTAGGTTAGGTTAACTTAGGTTAAGTTTGGTTAGGTTAGGTTAGGTTATGACCGGACATGAAATTCACTGCTTCAACCTTTTTCATAGCTGGTGCACTTAATAACCATGCATGCAAGAATTAAATTAAAAGCAGGAAATTATGATTAACACAATGTTAGGTTAGGTTAGGTTAGGACCGGACATGAAATTCACTGCTTCAACCTTTTTTCTAGCTGTTATACTTAAGAACCATGCATGGAAAAATTAAATAGCAAGCAGGAAATTATGATTAACATTTAGGGTAATTTTTTAACACACGTACAGCATGATGAAAACAGGTTAGGCATGAAAATCTTTATGGTAACCATAGGTTAGGTTAGGTTACGACCGGACATGAAATTAACTGCTTCAACCTTTTTTCTAGCTGTTTTACTTAAGAACCATGCATGGATAAATTAAATTGCAAGCAGGAAATTATGATTAACATTTAGGGTAATTTCTTAAAACATTAACAGCATCATGAAAACAGGTTAGGCATGAAAATCTTTATGGTAACCATAGGTTAGGTTAGGTTAGGACTGGACATGAAATTCACATCTTCCACCTTTTTTCTAGCTGTTTTACTTAAGAACCATGTATGGAAAAATTAAATTGCAAGCATGACATTATGATAAACATTTTTGGTAATTTTTTAACACATGTACAGCATGATGAAAACAGGTTAGGCATGAAGTTAGGGTACTTACGAACAAAAGCGGCCATCCTGATGTAATAACCCACTCTATCATCTCAGACTCTGACAGGAAGACGTTGCACCTGACACACCTTTCCAATTGAGATTCACCAGCACTTCTCACCAACACTTTCACCAAGTTTTTTTTTTTTTATAACTGGAATCACATCACTTCACTGCACTGTACACAACAGTAAATTCCCGTGTGGTCTAGTGACGATCCCTGGAGAATTTAGTCGCTGTCAGAGTCCGAGATGAGCAGACGGAGGCGGCGTAGGGGCATCTTGGTGCGACGTGGTGATACACTATCCACTACTGAGGACTCCGAAGATAGACGCAAACTAACATCCAGTGGTGATTCAGCCGTGCCTGATGTGCTGGGCTGTGGATCGGAGCTAGAAGGCCTGTCTTTGTGAGATGATGGTGTGGAGCGAGAGTGGACGACGGCGGGGTTGACTGGCCTGAAAAAACTCTCAATGGTTGATTGACGCAGAGGGTGACGATTTTGACGATTAATGCTGCATTGCCTGAAACCTCGCACTTGACTCGCCAATTCCAATGACCCCATCTCTCTGTCACAGTCCGGGTGTTCTAGGTAGTCAAGGACGAACTCCACATAATGCCGGATTGTGCTCAGCCTGGGGATCATTGGGGCAGTTGCAACCTGTGAGGAGTCCGCATCATCATCGCTGTCCTCGTCAGAATCTTCCTGCTGGATACTGGGACCAGCAACAGTAGATGCGATCTCGGTATCAGACATGATCTGATACCCAGGATCGCCCTCGTCGTCATCCAACCACTCGCGCACTTCGTCGACATCCACATCGTCTCCACCCGTACGAAGCCTTGCATGAAAGTCATCCACATCAAAACCCAGAAAATCATGCACCACGTCACTTCCATGAAGTAGGCGAGACCAACCATTTTCTAAAGTCTTGACAGAGACTTCATTCCATGCCTTTGCCCAGTTGTAGATGGCAGACTTGAGGGTGTATCGGCGAATGTTTTCGAGTGTTTTTTGTCCTCGCATGTCACGTCCTTCCCTGCGATTGTCCTCGTCCTCGTACACAACCATCACCTCATCCAAAAACTTCCGTCAGTATAGCCTCTTCGTTGCCACAATCACTCCCTGGTCCATTGGTTGGATGAGAGCAGTTGTATTAGGTGGCAAAAACAGACACCTGATGCGACCATTCTCTGCCACCAACTCCTTGTCTGACGGATGCGCAGGTGCATTGTCAAGAATCAGGAGGGCCTTTACCTGGTCTCGTCGGATTTTCAGTGTCTCCGTCTGATAACGAATGACCTCCTTAACAAAGTGTTGGTGGAACCAATTCTTGAAGATCTTGGTTGTGAACCAAGCCTTCAGAGAATGATACCACACGGCAGGAAGGGCATTCATTAACCCACAAAGGCACCTAGGCTGCTTTGCACGGCCTACAATAACGGGCTTGAGCCGGTGCATGCCATTAGCATTGGCACAGCACAAAGCAGACACACATTGCTTCGAGAGCTTGGGGCCAGGTAAACGCTTCTCCGTCTTCTCAGCGAGAGTGTTTGTGGGTATTGAACGATAAAATAGGCCAGTTTCGTCAGCGTTGTAAATTTGACCAAGAGTGAGGCCCTCCGTATCAATCAAGCCATTCACCTTCTGCCGAAACTGTTCTACTCCTTCGTCGCTAGCGTCCAGAGCTTCACCATGGGTCTTACGGTTGGTAAGTCCGTGTCGTAACTTAAACGCGAAGAGCCAACCTTCAGATGCCTTGAAGTCAGGGGCGTCGTGTAGCCTTGTGAACTTTTCAGCAGCAGCTTTCAGCTCTGTTCCACCAGCAGCTCGTTGTTGTCGATACCAAATCAACGTGGAGCGGTCAATGTCTGCATACTTAAGAGTAAACATCACCTTCCTCTGCACGTTTCATCTGGTCTTCGATGCGAAATCAGCCGTGTACTGCTGTAGTTTGTCTTGGGACTTCTTGATATCAAACAAGGTGGAGCGAGAGAGGTTGAACTCACGTACGATGCGCCCTGTTGACCAGCCAGCGTCAACCTTGTCCATTATCTGCCTCTTCTTCTCCAGAGTCAGAACCACTCTCTTCCTCTTCTCAGGAGGCGGGGCCATCATCACACACATGATGAAGAAGGTGAAGAGCAGTATCAAGCACTGTAGGAGGTAGGGTATCACCACAAAAGCAATCACTTCGACTGCCATTTTCGGAGTTGTTCACGAGGGAGGAGGGGAGTGGGTAATGGTGACCGATAGTGGCGTCACGAGTGTAAACAGAGGGGATCGACGCGCGCGGGAATTTCAAACTGACGCGGTCCCAAAAAAATCGAAAACTAATCGATTTTTTCCGGATTTTTTTGCATTTTGGGGGGTGGGCAGCCCAGAATGTCCGGTTAGTGAGTATGCCCGGTTATTGGATGTCCGGATATTAGAGGGATTACTGTATTACCAAACTAGTACCATTGCCTTGAAAAGTTAGAACTAAATATAGTCGTACTGAAATAGCAAAATACTTTCTTTCATTACTATTGATGATTTCATCATACCAGGTAGCCCCTCATCTGCTCCCTCCTCTCAGATGACTTCAAATAGGGCATCTTGGTATTGGTTGGTGGTCATTTAGTTCTGTCACCCACCAATATAGCATGATCTTAAAGGTCTCCATGCTGGTCTCACAAATGGTATGGCCTCCTTGAGGGAGGCAGCTGAAAAGCCGATGTCCATTGCGGATGAAGGAGTTGTGGATTAATGTCTTCACCTACTGGGTGCTGCCTTCAGACATAACAGAGCTTCCCACTTCATGGGTGGTGAATTACAATAACTCCAACATTTGGTACCTTGCCTTTAGCATTTTCCTCATGTACATTATGATGTAGCATTCCCTTCTCCTCTGCAGGGAGTACAGTTTTTCCTGGGAGAGCCTTTCCAAGTACTGTAGTTGAGGTTCAACATTCCCTGGATTTTGCTCATGAAAGTTCTCTGAGGGGTTTCAAGAGCAGCTATTTCTTGTATCTTGTGTGGGGACCATAGTTGGCAACAGTATTCTAGTCTTGGGAGGATAGGAGAATTTCATAGAGTTTTCATACAAACTTCTTCCCTTGTGGTGATGTGTTTGGTGAAGGTTGCATCCTTGCTCATTATGACTCTCAGATCTTTAGCATGTCCTCAATCCTGAATGAGTTGGTCATTGTAGTGGTACCCGGTTGACAGTTTCAGTTCCTTGTCCTCTCTGTATTGAAGAAGCTCAAGTTTCTCCCCATTTAGGATTATATCATTTTCATATGCCCGGTTTATTATTCTGTTTAGGCCTTCTTGGAGTATGTCTGCATCTTATGAACGTGTCATTTGTTTCTTTACTTTTGTGCCATCTGCGAATAAGGATGCTTCAGAGTGTCTTAGGTTTACAGCGATGTTGCCAACATAAGTGATAAATGGCAGGGGCCCAAGCCACGAGCCTTGTGGCACTCAGCTTAGTACGTACATGACTTTTGCTGGACAGTTCTCCTTGTACTGAAACCCACTGAGTCCTTCCTTTCAGGAAGCTGTGCAGCCACTTTCTAAGTGGGTCTATGATGCCATGGCCTCTTAATTTGTGAAGAAGAATCCCATGATCCGCCTTGTCAAACGCCTCAGCAAAGTCCAGGTAAATGACATCTGAGTTATGTCCATCCTGGATATTCTCCAGAATCATTTCATGGTGCAGTAAAAGTTGAGACAGGCATGATCTTTGCTGCCTGAATCCATGCTGTCCATTGTTGAAGACATCATTCTCCTCCGAGAATTCAACCATCTTTTTTTCTTACAGTGTTCTTGCAGATCTTGTCAAGGTGCATTGTTAATGCAGCTGGCCAATGTCTGGCTAGGCCTTTGCTTTCCCCCTTGTGAATTTGAATGGCTGAGCTAATGTATTGGACTCCAGCAAAGATGTCCACATTTGTTTGAGAGGTTCAGCTATTTCCCTTTTATAGGGAAGTGGAAATGGAAATTGTGAGTGCATTTAAGTATTGTGCCACCTCACTGTGTGATAGGGTTGCATCAAGTGAAGACTAATTGCATAACAAATTATCATATAATGAGGTTGATATAACATGGTTTCAATGGGGTTTGGGAGGGTGACCTCAATCGTGAAGGATAAAATGACCTAAAAAACATCTGCCACCTACATGAAGTTTGTCCCATGCCAGGACGAGTTGTCACCAAGGGTCCCCCATCCCCCAGGATGGGAGATAGTTGGAGGGCCTGGACAACCACTCCACATAAAAAGGTATGGTATCACTTCACTTAACCTCTTCACCATGATGGCACTTATATGTTGTCATAACCTTCCAGAGCGCACATATTCTGACACCCCTATGTCGTCATGTATCAGTTCAACTAAAGAAGTCAGCAGAGGAGTTTGTTTATTGTGTTAGGGCCTTTCATATTGGCTAGTATATGTTACTGAGGTTAATATAAGCTCCACCCACATTTTTTTCCAGCCAATCCAAATATATATGGGAGGTCACATGATTGCTGGCATGCTGGAGAGTAACACTGCTTTCTGCCATGATCAGTCTTGGCTGTGAATTATAGGAGAGTGTTTTGTTGCTCCCTCCACAGTGATGTATGGCTGAATCACATACTACCCTTGAGGAATGTCACGAGTCCTCGAGTGATGAGGATTAAATTATCAGCCATCAGTGCAAGACTCAGATATCAATGACTCGTCCACTGAAAAACTAGAGAGTGATGAATTTAGTGATATCGGGGAGAAAGAAGTCGCTGGTGGCTGGTGCCTGATAAGTGACGTATTTGGTGACTCGTGTCCTAACCATGTGCCTGAATTGACTAGTGATTGTTTCGGGCTGAACCCAGCAAGTAATGAATCAGAAATTGTGTTACCTTTGGACTCTTTCAAACTGATTTTTGATGCTGATGTAGTGAAGAAGGTATGTGAGTGGACAAATTGGAGGGTAGATAAATTTTTCAGTGAACATCCACAGAAAATGGGTAAGGCAAATGGCATTATCTGGCATCCAGTTTCAGAAAGTGATATGTAGGCCTAGACGTGAGTTCAGAGGCAATGTTTCTAATAAGTAAGTACACGGAATTCATTCATATTTATATTATCTTTCACTGTACTGTTTTATTTATGATAAACCTACTTAAAAATATCTTCTGATTTATATTATTTTTATTACAAACACAAGCAGTGGCAGATTCAGCCTTACACACATACACACATAGGCCTATACTCAAAAGTCAGTTTGGATTCAGAAGTGGAATGTCATGTGTTTCCAACTTGTTGAGCTTCTACTCAAGGGCGATTGACGTGCTACAGGAGAGAGACGGTTGGGTGGATTGTGTGTACTTAGATCTGGAGAAGGCCTTCGACAAAGTACCCCACAAGAGACTATTATGGAAATTAGAGCATATAGGAGGACTGAAGGGAAGCCTCCTGGAATGGATGAGAGACTTTTTGAGTGACAGACAAATGAGGACAGTAATAAAGGACAGGACATCTGGATGGAGGGAAGTAACAAGTGGTGTCCCACAGGGCTCGGTGTTGGCACCAGTAATGTTCTTGATTTGTGTAAATGATATGGTAGATGGAGTGAACAGCTACGCAAGCCTGTTTGCTGATGATGCAAAGATCTTGAGAAAGGTAGAGGTTGAAGAGGACTGTAAAATGCTACAGGAGGATCTGGATAGGATATATGATTGGAGCCGGATGTGGGAAATGAAATTCAACGCAAAAAAATGTAAAATATTGGAAATGGGTAAAAGTACCAAGAGGCCATCATTGAATTATTTGATGGGTAATGAACCAATTAGAAAAGCGAGAGAAGAGAAAGACTTGGGAGTGCTGGTCCAGGACAGTTTGTCACCTGAAAAGCACATCAATAAGATAGTTGGAGAGACATATAAACTCTTGACCAATATAAGAGTGGCATTTCATTACATGGATGAGGAGATGATGAAAAAATTGATAGTGGCCATGATCCGGCCCAGGTTAGAATATGCAGCAGTAGTGTGGTCCCCACACAAAAAGAAAGATATAACCAAGATTGAGAGAATACAAAGAACAGCAACCAAGATGGTCCCTAGTCTGGCAGATTTGCCATACAGGGAGAGGCTGGAAAGGCTGGATTTGCCCTCCTTAGAGGAAAGGAGAAAGAGGGGTGACATGATTGCAGTGTTCAGGACTATGATAGGAGTAGATAAAATTGACAGAGAAAATCTGTTTGTGTGGGATGAGAGAGCAACAAGAGGACACGGAATGAAACTAAAGAAGCCAAGCTGCTCGAAGGACATCAAGAAATTTAGTTTTCCGTAGAGATGTATAGACCTGTGGAATAGCCTGGACAAAGAGATCGTCCGGTCTAAAAACTTAAATGAGTTTAAGGCAAAATTTGACTTATTGAGAAACAGAGACGGGACCCCACGAGCGTAGCTCATTTCCTGTATATCACAATTAGGTAAATACAATTAGGTAAATACATACACACATATACACAAACATACGAAACACCATAGCTATTTTCACAAGATAGCAGCTTTGCCCTGGAAAAGCAATGTGAGGAACGAGCAGGGGAAGCCTCGTAAAGGGTACTGTGCAAGATTAGTCACCCTCTTGGCGAAGGGGCTAATATCACACACTGCACTATTTGTTAAGCACTAATATTGTTATCTTGTGATAACAGTGGTGTTTCAGTGGCCTTTCATGCACAAAATAAAACAAAAGTCAGTGATCATAGCCAGTGTAAACACTGGGTGGGCATCTTGGCTGTCAGCTGAGTAGAGGCCCAAAGGGAATGATGGTTACATAAGGATGATATGATTTCCAAGTCACAAGTTTCAGTATATCACACACAGAAAAGTATCACTTCACTTAATATTGCACATTGCACCATTTGTTAAGCACTTGCACTGTTTTTTGACAATAACAGTGGTGTTTCTGTGGCATTTCATGCACAAAATAAAATGAAAGGCAACAATCACAACCAGTGTAAACACTGGGCCGGCATCTGGGCTCACTTAGCTGAATAGAGCCCCAAAAGGGGATGATGGTTACGTAAGGTTGACACGAGTTCTAAGTCATGTTTCAGTAAAGTGCTCCCTCCTTTAACGCAGGTAATGTAGACTGGACACATGCTGCAGTATACATTTCCACTGTATACATTCCATATATTTCTATAGTAAAAGGCTAACCTAGACTGGACATTTTCCAAAGTCTCCCTTTTCACCCCAAATCCCACCCAAGCCCTCAGTCTTTCCAAATTGTCATGATGGTGCTTTCATTAACCTTATGCTTGTCTGCCAAGCCAACTTGTTTCTTCTTACCCTCCAACTCTCTTACTATCTCCATTTTCTGGCCATAGATGAAGCGCCATCGCTTGCTGGTGTGTTCCAGTTGGCTGTGAGGCATAATGCTTAGGTAACAATGCTCTGTACCATGGGAGTAGCTACCTCAGATGTCGCCATGAGGTAGGAGACCACCAAAAAACAATGCAGCATGCCCCTACCGACTAATGGGGGTAAATATGAGTGTGATGTCATGCGACCAATCACGGTGCACCGTTTGCCTGACATCATCACACGTAACATTTTATTTTCGGCGGGCCGTCTGAGAGCTCCGATGCCCAACAACTCGCTATGGTATATCTGTTTACGACTGCGGCATATATTTTTTGGTCACACCCTAGGGTACCGTTTAAGTACAAATCCGTGTTACTTGATACCACATTACAGGAAGGGGCTACGTATCACTTCGCTTAATGTTGCACACTGCACTTTTTGTTAAACACTTTCATCTTATTTGGCAATAACAATGGTGTTTCACTGTCCTTTCATGCACATTAGAACAAAAGACAATGACACAACCATTGTAAACACTGAGCAGCCATTTTTGGCTTGCGGTGCATCACCGCATCTACACGAGATTCTCGGAGGTGGCCACTGAAAATATCGTTGTAGTGAAATCGTGATTAACTTTTTAATGTTGTACTGAGACAGGGTATAACTTTTTTTTTATCACCATAGCAATTCATCACAAAACGAGGCATCATATGATGAAGCTGCACTGTATTTCGGTAGTGTGACGAGAAAGAATGGAAGTTCAGAGGATGAAGTGCTTGAAAGGGTACAGCAAGGAAGAAAAGTTGCTGGGTCATTGAATGCAGCAATAGGAAATAGAGAAGTGATAATGGAAGTAAAAAAGTCACTGCATGACAGTATTGTGATCCCCACTCTAATGTATGGAAGCAAAGCTTGGACCTTGTTGAAAGAACACAAATCAAGAATGAGAGTAGTGGAAATGAGTTGTCAGAGAGGAGCATGTGGAGTTACATGGAGTGATAGACTGATAAATGAAGTGAAGAAGTGTTGTGGATATGATAGAAAGTGTTAGGAGAAATACTTTGATGTGGTTTGGTCATGTGGAGAGGATGGACAGTGAGAGACTAAATAGGAGAATGTGTGTGAGTGAGGTGGAGGGGGCAGAGGGATCGACTGAGGATGATATGGAGGGATGAAGTAGAGAGGTATATGAGAGAGGGGGATGTAAGTTTGGTGGAGGGCAATGAAATAGTAGGTATGAGAGTCTTGTTTGGAGGATGAAGTGCTTGAAAGGGTACAGCAAGGAAGAAAGGTTGTTGATTCAGTGAAAGCAGTGATAGGAAATAGAGAAGTGATAATGGAAGTAAAAAAGTCACTGCATGACAGTATTGTGATCCCCACTCTAATGTATGGAAGCAAAGCTTGGACCTTGTTGAAACACAAGTTAAGAGTGAGAGCAATGGAAATGATTTATCTGAGAGGAGCATGTGGAGTTACATGGAGAGACAGACTGATAAATGAAGTGAAGAAACACTGTGGTATGGATGTAGATATTATAGAAAGTGTTAGGAGAAATACCTTGATGTGGTTTGGCCATGTGGAGAGGATGGAGAGTGAGAGACTGACGAGGAGATGTGAGTGAGGTGGAGGGGGGGAGAGGGAGGGGGAGGCCGAGGATGAGATGGAGGGATGGAGTGGAGAGGTATATGAGAGAGGGGGGTGTGAGCTGGGAGCAGGGCAGTGAAATACCAGGGGACAGAGCGACATGGAGGCAATTTGTTTGTGGGCACCCCTTACGGGATTAAGGCGTCTGGCAATAGATAGGTAGATAGATATTTTTATCTTTAGTGGTTCCTCTGATGATTCAGGTCAGGAATGTTTCTTCTGTAAATTAATTAGTTTAGCAGCTTGTTGTTTGACCTCAAGATCCCTCCATTACCATTTACCTTCATATCTGGCCAGTTGGGGTATGGGAAATTGAAGTCACCCAGTGTAAGGACTTCTGTAGTTGGTGTTGGGAGATTATTCAGTGCAGACCTGGTGCTAATGAGAGTCCTGTCAAATTTATCCACTGTGTTATTTGGAGGTCTGTACACTGATGACTAGCAGGTCTAGCTCTTTCACGTGCACAGTCAGGACCTCATTTGTTCCGTTGGAGAAGGATCCAAGTTTCTGTGTGCATGATGCTATGTCTTCCCTGATGTACGAGTAGTTAGCTACTCCCCCATTGGTCCTGATGTGTCAGTCAACCCTTAATATGGTGTAATTTTCTGTGTTAATTTCAGCATCTAGGTGGTCTCTAGTTAAATGTATTTCAGTTAGAGCCAGGAACAGTATATTTTCCTGGTGAGCTAACTCCTTGAGCATCTCAAACAGATGACTGGTGACCGGAAACTAAAAGCTACTTGTTGTAGAAGCAAAACAGAAAGCGGGATATTGACTTCAAAGAAGGAGCATACACCAACATCCACCATCTACCGGTACCTGTTTTATGAGAATGAAGAAAGGCTTACAAAAGAGGTAAGAGAGATAAAGGAGATGCTAAAAAATCATGATGAAGAAAGCAGAAGCCTAAGAAAGAATGTTGCTAAAGGTCAGAAGGAGACTGGCAACCTAAAGGGTGAAATCAGGAGTCTGAAGACTGAAACAAACCCGGAAATAAAGTCTGATCCCCACCCACCACTGTAGCAGGAAGTGAGGCATCAATTTCTAGGCAAGAAACCAGTATCAGTGAGAGTACAGTACTGGTTCCAGTCAAAGACAATAATAGCTATGAAGGCTGTTAAACAGTAGGCAAAAGAAGGGGAAACACCCAATGCAAGAAACCCCCAAAATGGATTGAGTGTCTCAAGCAGATTCAGTGCCCTTGCATTGCTAGAGAATGAATCTGCCCACTACCCAGACACCATTACAGATGGAGGAGAATCTGAATGATAAAGCAGAAAATGAAAAAAAAAAAAAAAAAAAAAAGCCTCAGAAGCAACATTGTGTAGAGGCAAAGAAAAGTAGCAAGTTAAACATGAACAGATTTTATATAGTAGATACCAAGGAAACCCAGAGATTTCTGACTGGTGATTCTCTGGTTTGAGGACATGAGTCTCACTTTTGAAAAATCAATGGGGAATCAGGAAAGTCAGAACCTATCAGGGTGCCAGGACAGTTAAAATTGCCAGAGAAGTAGAGATAAGGTGGGTAAAGGAAAAGGGGACTACAGTAATTGCCCAGGTTAGTGGCAATGATATCTTCCTCAGTAACAGTGAGGTTGGTGCTACAGAGAAGAGTACACTGGTTTGCATTTGATTTTTTTTTTTTTCCTGAGGTCAGGGTTTTCTGTACTGTTCTTTTATAATTTTTGCATGTTGATTTAAAAAATGTAACTCATTTTGCTTAATCAAAGCATGTTTTCATTCTATCACAATTACTAAAAAATAGATAATTTGAAAGTAATAGCTATGAAATTAGTATGTTTTATTTTTTCAAATTTGACTTACAATGACCATTAATGAACAGGGTATATAAAAAATGGAACACAAGTATAGTTATTGTGGAATGAAAGGACATTCCCAAAAACTTTTGTCTGTGTTCCACATATGGAATTTCTTTTGAGGCATCAGCAGTAGTTTGTGAGCATATTCACATCTCAGTGGCCCTGGTACCTCTTTTTCATCACTTTACTATCCTGGTGGAAGGAGTCTCCCTGCTCCTCACTGACATCACCACAGTTATTGGGAAAGTAGTCTAAATGCAGGCTGAGAAAATGTATCTTTATGGACAGGCATGCACTAAGAGTCAGGAAGCTCTGCATATGCTCCTTGACAACATGTTTGTACTCTGGCCTTCAGTGGTTGTCCATGAAGCTCATGACAGTGGACTTGAATGCGTACGTCTCATAGTTTTCCATACTTTCATCATATTGAGGATCTTTAATAGTCTTCCTGATCTGAGGGCCATCAAAAATATCTGCTTGCAGTTTGGCCAGTCCTGGCAAAAAATAAGGAGGGGAATTTTAAATATACAAAGATATGTACACTCAAATATGATGCAGAGTCATGGGAAACTGGCAGTACACAAGACCTACCTGTAAAAGTTCTGAGGTCTAAGCAATCTTTTTCAAGAGTGTTCAAATCTTCAGTGACTTCAGGGAAAAGTTGTCACATTTTGTGAAGCATTATAGTAGGAGACAAATGGTAATGCATCCATTCTATAACTCCCAGAGTCAATACTTAACCCCAAGGCACCACCTTTAATATCTGTGTGGTGTCATAAATAGCTTGATGGCTCTCTTTAGGATGCCTCCAATTTTTTGTACCATAATGACAGTTATACAGACATTACATATACTTTTGAGTCCACCAAATTTAAGCATAGTTACTCTTTTATTCCTCGGCAGGATGGTCAGTACATGTGAATGGCCTGATTGCAGCCCTAGTAGTGGCTGTGATTATCGCACTAGTCTGCTTCATCGTGATTTTTCTTCTACTGTATCCTCAGTTCAGATGCATACAGGTATGGTAAATATGTTTTGTACTACTAAACACCTTCCTTAATCCCTTTGCTGCCGATGGGATCAATTAATGCATTGTTTACTGAGCTGACAGCGCAGGTGACACTGATCAATACGGCACCACCCAAAAGTACACGGTGAATCCCTGGAAAATTTCTCAGATTCATCATCTCATATGGGACCTTTAGTATGCACCTAGACACTTACAAAGATCATTAAACTACTACCTGTAACATGACACAAAACTTTCATAACTTAAAATGCACTGATATGCAGTATTTTTTATATTATAGGTCTATAGTTCTTCCACAGACATGTATCAAATTTTTTTCAACATATTGTTAGTGCAGTTCTTGCCAAACAGTCTGGCACTGAAAAGAGTAATTTTACAATCATAATGGCTGAATATCTGCATAACTTAGGTAAAATTTAAAAGCAAGAGAAAATAAATCTGTAAAGAAAACATCATCATCATCATCTAATCCTGTGTTGCCCCATGAGAAGTATAGGAGCCCAGGGCTAAGCAAGTTGGTCCTGACATTTAAGATGACAGTGACAAGCCTCGATCATCCCTGAATGGCATTATATGTGCAATAAACCCATCTCTTGAATATACACCTGCACAGGCTCAATCCACCTCACTCACATACAGTCTCCTCATCAGTCTCTCACTCCCCATCCTCTCCACATGGCCAGACCACCTTAATGTGTTTCTCCTAACACTTCCTACCACATCCACATCCACACAACAACGCTCATTCACTTCGTCATTTGTCAGTCTGTCTCTCCATGTGACTCCACATGCTCCTTTCAAATAACTCATTTCCACTGCTCTCACTCTTGACTTCTGTCCCTCCAACAGGGTCCAAGCTTCACTTCCATACATTAGAGTTGGTATCACAATACTGTCATGTAGCAGCTTTTTCACATCGATGCTCACTTTCCTGTTTCTTATCACTGCTTTCAAGGAACCAGCAATGTTTCTTCCATGTTGTACGCTTTCAAGCACTTCACCCTCTAAACTTCCATCCTTACCCATCACTACCCAAGTACTTAAATGCACTCACATTCTCCATATCCTCCCCATCCAGTCTCACTGTATATTCACTGATTTCACCTCTCTCGAAGACCATCACTTTATTCTTCCCTACATTCACCTTTAGATTCCGTTTCTTACACACTCTCTCAAACTCATGTACTAAGCCTTGCAACTCCCCTACCTCTTAATAACACAGTATCATCTGCAAACAACAGTACAGGGAGTTTCCAAACAATGCCCTCTCTCACTAGGGCCGCTCCAGCATCCACTGCCCAACCTTGTATCTCTTTTATAACCCCATCCATGTACAGATTGAACAGACATGGAGAGATGACACATCCTTGTTTCAATCCAACCTTCAAATGGAAAAATTCACTCAGTTCACCATCCACACAAACTGCAGCCTTAGCACCTTCATACATACTCTTCACAGCATTCAACAACTTCCCATTTACTCCATATATTCTTAATACTTTACACAATCCTTGTCTATCCACCCTGTCATATGCTTTCTCCAAATCCATGAAGGCTGCATACAACTTCTTTCCCTTCTCTAGAAAATTTTCCACTAAAGATCTAAGAATGAATATCTGAGCTACACAACCTCTTCCCTTCCTAAAACCTCCTTGTTCTTCTCCAACAAATTCCTCTATTATTTCCCTGACTCTGTCAGTAAGTATCCTACCATATACTTTTCCTATTACACTGAGAAGGCAAATGCCCCTATGATTACCACACACTTCTTTTTCCCCTTTTCCTTTGTACAGGGGAATAGTTATACCTGACTTCCAATCCTCCAGGACTCTACCTTCCTTCCAGGCCAGTCTGCACACCTTCTACATCCATTCTATTACTATCTCTCCCCCATACTTCAGCATTTCACCACACACTCCATCAATTCCCAGGGCTTTCCCCATTTTAACTTTCTTCATTGCTTCCACAACTTCCATCCCACTGATTTCGTCCTCTCTTCCCACACCCCTCCTTCTCCCATTCATTCCCCAGCTACTTATACTTGCATTACGGTCATTCTCTATGTTCAACAATTCATTAAAGTGTTCTCTCCATCTATTCACTTTTTCTCCCTTCTCCACTAGAAATCTACCATTCTTATCTTTTACTCCCCAACTAATAAATAACAAGTTGTAAAAAGGCATTTGTGTCAAAAATGGGATTGTTGTTTATTTTAATTACCTAAGACTGCAGCCACGTACTCAAGAACAAATAAGTCAAAATAAAAAGACAAAAAAATTGATACAGTACTCAGTATTGGGAGAAGGTTATTCAATAATCCTCACATCTGAAATCCCATTATTTGGATTTTGCTGCTACTGTACCTGGACTTCATGATTTGCTTATGATTTTTTAGTTTTTAAATGATGCAGACATTGTAGTTTTGCATGGACAATGTCCATCAGGCTTCAGTGGCTCATTATCTTGCCTGCTTGCATCACCACTAACTACCATGTGTATACCTGCACTATAATGGGCTCTGTGCATGTGTTTACCAGCTCTGAATTCATGCCTCCCTGCTCGCCATGGCCATGGTTGTCATGACTCCCACTCCTGAAAATTGCTTATGTAAGTACTGTGCTGGTGCTTGAATTGAAACATAAGTTCTTACTACTACCTAATGATGGCAAGGCCAATTCAGTGATCATGGAGCATTATGAGCTCTCAGTATTTATTTGCCACAAAGGTGTGGGAAGTAATTCCATCTTGTGCAGTGTTTGTGATAAATGGGTGCACAAGAGACATAGTGGTATTAGAGGTAGACTGCAAGATAGTGCTGATTTTATGTGTGCGACATGTCGGGGAGAGCAGGTGGAGATTGTTAGGCGTGAAAGGATTGAACTTGCTGGTGAGTCTCTTGAGTGTGTGGAAGAGTTTTGTTATTTGGGAGACATGTTATGTGCAGGAGGTGGAGCTGGAGTTAGCTCGGTTGCTAGGGTGAGAAGTGGTTGGAAGAAGTTCAGGGAGCTGTTGCCTCTCCTGACATTGAGAGGACTCTCCTTACGTGCTAAGGGGTCTTTGTATGCAGCATGTGTTAGGAGTGTGATGCTGTATGGTAGTGAGACCTGGGCAGTAAAGGAAGAGGATATTTGCAGGTTTAAACATACAGAAATGACAATGATTAGGTGGATGTGCAGTGCGTCCCTGCGTGCAAGGCCTGGGGAGGCTGCATTTACGATGGAAGAGTTGAGAGGTAGGATGGGACTGGAGTGTATTTGTGTTGTGATGAGGAGAGGTAGGTTTGGACATTTGGAGAGGATGGGGGATGATAATTGGGTGCAGAGGGTGAGGTGAAAAGTGTTAATATTGGGGGAGGGGTAGACCGAGAAAGACATGGGACGAGGTCATTAAGTGTGACCTAAGGGTTAGGGGACTGAACAGGGAGGCTCCCAAAGATCGAGCAGCATGGAGAGCCGCCATTAGGTGACCAAGGCCAACGCATGCAAGCATGTTGGAGCCTTTAGAAACGAAACAAAACAAACACAGGGACAGTATTGATGTGCAGTCAGGCCTCACTATATGATGGGGTTATATTGAGTGACAACCCATCACATAATGATTAATTGTACAAAGAAGTGGTATGACATGGATTCAGTGGGGATAGTTTTTTGGTCAAGTCAGATGTTCAACATGGAGCCAGAAGGTGTACAGACAAGAAGCCAAACTAGGCAGGAGGAGGCATCTTTGGCTGCAATCATAAAGTTTCTACAAGCACAAAGTGTACAACTATGAGCATAAATTTAAGGGCAGAGAGAACTTAGTAAACATATACAAGCACAAAGTGAAAAACAGAAAGAGCTCAAGAAAGAACTCAGTGAGCAACTAGAAGCACAAAGTGAATGACTACAAGCACAAAGTGAAAAACAGAAAGAGTTCAAGAATGAATTCAGTGAACAGCTACATGTACAAAGTGAACAGCCAGTAGCACAAAGTGAAGAACAGATAGAATGATATGAATGGCTTCAAGAGGCATTACAGGAGCAACAGAAGAAGTTACAACTGAGAATGCAGGGACAGCTAGAAGCTTTCATGGGGGAAATGAAGGAAGAACAGCAATAGTTGAAGGAGGAAGTACACTGAGCTACAGCAGCAGAGGCGTAAGGTAAGCAACAATGTGATAGAGTGCTGACAGCATGTAGATGACTGATTGGAGACAATTAGTGAGAAAACTGAGGCTGTAGAGAAATCTTGCACTGTTAAGCCTCAGGTTAGTGTACAGGGAGCATATGAAAAAAGTGGACAGTGAATGTTGAATCTTGATGAATCCCAATCATCTGAAGGTAGCATTACAGGGCTGAATAATCAGAATGTTGGAGTTTCGAGTCCTGAATTTAATTATGATGCCCCAGTTTTTAGACCCCATCCTAGTGAAATGCATTGGCTATAATGGGTGTCCAATTAAAAAGAAGCCTCAGGAATTTGATGGTAAAGTATCATTGGAAGCTTACTGTGTGCAGTTTGAGTTACTTCCTAATCAGAATGGTTGGGATGATAGGTAGAGGGCAGTCCAGCTTGCCTCTAGTCTCAAGGGTGCCACAATGGAGATTCTTGGCCAGGTGTCAGTGGAGGAGAGGAACAATTATTAGTCCCTAGCAGAAGTACTGGAGTGCAGATACAGGACTGTACCATACTGAAGTTTACAGAGCAGGATTTCGTACCCATGTACGGGCTTGAGGCAAATCCCTACAGCAGCTTGCTCATGACCTGAAGAGTATGGCACACAAGGCATACCTTGGAACAGCACCTAACATGTTGGCTATTCTTTTGAGGGACCAGTTCATCGATGCTGTTGATAGTGCAGAGTTGAAAGTGCAAGTGAAGCAGGCACAACCAATAAGCATTTAAGAAGCACTAGCCAGGGCTCTGGAATTTGAGTCCTATGTCAGGTCCAGTACATGCAGTTTTCAGGCAGGACATAGTGCAGGTTTCAAGGCAAGAAAGGGGCAGGTACATGAAGCGGAGAAATTCGATGGAAGCTGCTGATTCTATGAAAAGCCAGTGAATTACAATAATCAACATGAGACAAGACCACTGCATGGACCAGTGTTAAGAGGCAACATCTATTCAGGAATTTTCTCACAGAGTACAGATTTCTGATATGCAAGTTACTCCCTCTGACAACTTGATTAATATGTTCTTTGTAATTTAACTTTGAATTAAAATAAACACCCAGATTTCAAACAGAACTGACTGGATGAAGCTGTGACATGCCAGTGTTCAAAGCCAGGGCATTATCAGTGTCGTCCCCCCTTCTGAACCTCTGATGATGATGATGATCTCAGTTTTACCATCATTCAGCTATTCAGCTTAGCTGCCCCCCCCCCCATCCTGGCTGATTTCTCACCAGTGACCCCCTCCAGTTCTGGCAGATTTTTGAAAAAATTTTTTTTGGCTCAAATCTCCGCTTTTTGAGAAACATTGGAAAATACCAAAAAAAGTGCTTACCTGAGCTTATAAGTGCACTGTACAGGTGTCTCCCCAAACACCTGGTATCATCTCTGGGCACATGCTGCTGCTGTCACGTTTTATATGGTAAGGGTAACTATTGCAAACCACTCAGAATAGGTAGATATTTGTTCATTTGGTACGAATTTATATGTAGTACAAGAATATATTGGTTTTCACACAGTAATATAGGTGATATAAGCATTGTTTCACCTACTGAACACATCAACATACTGCACCTTCCTTGGCGACGGTACCTCCTCATCACTGCTACTTGTTTCTTCCTCTGGTGCCATGTAATCTTTGTCTTCCACATCGTCATTGATTGGGGAATCACTCTCGCCTGTGAATGCATCAAGGGCAGCTTGAATTTCGTCGTCAGAGAGACCATGGCACGACATGTCTTTACTGGCCAGGTCACTGCTAACAGGAGTTGCGGAGACAATGGCTTGCGGGGGTAATGCCGGGTCAGGCAGTGTCGCCGCCTGGCTGCTGGTAGAGGAAGTTTTCCCACATATGCCTACCAAAAATCACCTGCAAAACTTGAAAAATGTGCAAATGACGGACCTCGCAATTGCAGAACGTACCGGTACGTCGTCGTGACGTACTCATATGTTGTCGGGATGCCACGGGTTAAGTTTCCTTCTGGCCATCCAGATCTTAATATCAGACAATAAAGATTCAAGCTTAGTCTTAGAACCATTGATATCTGACGTCTTAACATAGAGCTGGGTGTTGTCAGCATAAAAATGATAGGACACGTCGTGAGTATCGAGTAAAGATGATAAACTGCTTGTGTAGATAGGAAACAGAAATAGACCCAAAACTGATCCTTGAGGGACTCCAAACAGAAGAAGAGCAGAATCAGAGCTAGCGTAATCAACAACCACTCTCTGAGATCTGTCCGACAGATATGACTTAAGGAGCAAAAGAGCACTGTCATGAATGCCATAAAAATACAGATCATCAAACAATAGTTTATGATCTACTGTATCAAAAGCTGCAGACAGATCCAATAGAACTAGGAGAGAGGACATCCCACTACAGGTGTCTGCCACCAAGTCACTGTGAATTCTTGTTAACCTGTCACGTCCCGATCAATTTCCCACCTCCGATGCCTCCCAGTCCCAGGCAATTTTGGAAAAACATTTTTTTGGGCTCAAACCTCCGCTTTTGGTGAGAAACATCAAAAATTAATTGAGAAATCGCCTTCCTGAGCTTATAAATGTTGCTACAGGTGACAGTCAGCCTTAGCTTTTCGTTCTCTCTCAGGGTACCTGCCTTCAAAGAAAATGAACTATGGGAGGGTTAACTAATTCAAGCCACTTTAAATTACATATTTATTTATTTGTCTGGTACAAATTTATGTGTAGTACAAGAATATAGTGGTTTTCACACAATAATATAGGCAGTATAAGCATTGTTCAATCACCAAACACATCCACATATGGCACCTTCCTTTATAACATTACCACCTCATCGCTTTTGTTTGTTTCTTCCTCTAGTTTCACTATTTCTTTGTCCTCCACCTCAGGAATCACTTTCACCTTGAATTTCGTCATTGGAGAGACCGTGGCACGACATGTCTTTACTGGCCAGGTCACTGCTAACAGGTAAATTGCTGAGTGTGGGGGGGAGGGGGTCAGGTGGGGCCAGGCAGTATCCCCACTTCACAGCAGATAGGGGAACATCTCCCACATATGCCTACCAAAAATCACCCGTGAAACTTGAAAAATGTGCAAATGACATCCCTCGCAATTGCATAATGTACATGTACATCGATGGGTATCACCGTGACAAAACGTTGCAACGTACCTGTACGTTGACGGGACACCTCGAGATAATGCAGTTTCAGTAGAATGGTATTTTCTGTATGGTGACTGAACAACAGGAACAACTCTGTTATGTTCCAGTAGTGGTAAGAGTTGATCAAGTATGACATGCTCAATAATCTTGAATAAGAAAGACAGAGACAGGGCGATAATTTGTCGTGCTCTCGACATTAAGGTCAGGTTTCTTGATTAGGGGCCTAAGCAAGGCACATTTCTCAGACTGCACAAAATTACTTTCTAAGAAGCATCTACTTGTTATGTTGCAGATAAAGTCTGCTGCATGCTCGTACACATCAGGCGGTTGTGACAAGTTACACAGATCAAGTGGGCAAAATGTTTTGTTAAGTAAATGATCCCCTGTGTGCCGTGGTTGGAAGTCAACTGAATACACTTTACTAGAACTGTTGTTTAAATAATTTCTTATGTGAGATATCTTAGTTGTAAAAAATGAAGCAAAATCAGGAGCCAACTGGGCATCAGTTACAGAAGTTGGTTTAACAATTTCATTCCTCCAACCAACCAAACTGTTCATAACTGCAGACAGTTTTTTTTTTTATCACCACTACATGGATCAACTTTATTTTGATAATACCCTGTCTTCTGGGCTTTTACAGTGTGAACAACCGCTCTTCTTGCACAAACGTAATGCAATCGAGTTAATTCGGTCCATTTCAAGCACCACCCACGTTCTGCCTTTCTACGTTGTCTACGCAAAGAATTAATGGATGGACTATACCACGGAGGATTATCACGTACAATGATTATTTTTACCACCTGAGGACAATAATGACCAAAAATTTACCCAAGCTATCTATCTATCTATTGCCAGACGCCTCAATCCCGAACGGGGTGGCCACAAACAAATCGCCTCCATGTCACTCTGTCCCCTGCCATTTCACTACCACGCTCCCAACTCACACCCCCCTCTCTCATATACCTCTCCACTCCATCCCTCCATCTCATCCTCGGCCTCCCCCTCCCTCTCGCCCCCTCCACCTCACTCACATACACTCTCCTCGTCAATCTTTCACTCTCAAGCTCATTGTTATATATAATAACCAAATCATCAGAAGAAAAATTTAAAGAATCAATGCAGTTTAAACGCTGATCAATTTCATGGCACATCAAATGGCGATCAACGTTCCTGTAATTTCTGAACCTGATGACCTTTTTATAGGAAGGGGATTTCAGGATATCAGAACTAAAAGTGAGCAAAGTATGATCAGAGATGAGGGGGTCAACTGAGTCAACCTCCACATTCGATACACACCTGCAGCTAACAGCGGATAAGATCAAGTGAAGGACATGTCCCAAGACATAAGTTGGATCACTCACACGATTTAAAAAATTATTTTGGGTGATCAGGTCAAGGAATTCTGAAGAAAATAATTTTGACTGCAGACTGTCAACCCAATAACTGAAATCACCCCAAACAAGAAGTCCTCCAGATTTAAAAGAAAATACTTCAAGAAACTGCCCAAACTCCTCCATAAAACCTCGATCTGTGCCTGAGTGACCTGGTTGATAGACAATTGCAATTCTAATGGTATTCTGATGGAAGTTTATTAATACTTCCATAAATTTGAATGAAGATGGGTCAGGTCTGAGTCTGAGAGAAATGTTTGCAAGTGCTGCTGAGTATATGAGTGCTGCACCTCCTCCTGGAGAGTTAGCAGCAGGCCTGGGAATACTGTACTTATAATGGAATATGTCTTAGGCAAAGCACTATGAATAATGTTAATATCAGACTCATACAACCAGGTTTCAGTCAAGCACAAAATGTCAAGTTCGTGCTGATTTAGAGCTTCATTAAAATGGTCTATCTTATTACAGATAGAACAAATATTTAAAAGACCCATCCTTAACTGGTTCAAGAGGGGCATAGTCAGTTTTTTGAATGGTCAAAATTGGTGTTTTCAATCAATCTATTCCTATGAGAAATTGTAATTGGACAGTCTCTACTAGATGCAAAATGGGCAGCCAACCGTGAATTAGTATTAACCTCTTGATGCCTTAAGGATGAGCAGTTGATGCATTTTGGGAGAATTTCTATTACTACCCCTGGGGGTAGGGGGTTTCAAGAATTCTCCCCCAGTATCCCTGCTTGTCGTAAGAGGCGACTAAAAGGGTTGGTGGTGGGTTAGTGCCCCACCCCGTAAAAACAACTAACTTGTAGGAGGAGGCTGTAGCACGGGCCGAACAGGGTAGTACTCCCGAGGGGAATGGAATGCTGGTGATAGGGAGAGCTGGAGCTCCTTTCACTAGCTACCTAATCATCCTCCCTTGCTGACCTTTTCAGTGTGACAGTAACATGGAGAGTAGACCAGCATACTCTCCCAAACATTTCCTTTAACTATCCTATGCACTACACCACAGGCACTTTACATATCACACAACGTATCCCACTATGTTACAGGGGTTGACGCCAGCAAGGGCATGCGGCCAGAAAACTTTGCCCCCGCTACCTAGTGGCGGACTTTCGGGGGGAGGCTTGACAGGGGTTCCGCCGGCATAGATCACGGGTCCGGGGCGAGATGGGGCTCGAACCTGTGCTAGAGGGTACAGGGCATTGCAGTTCCCAGGCTGCTGCTTCCGCTCAGTAGAGAGGGGCCCGAACCTGGGAGTAGCGCCCCAGGAGGCTGCCCTATCAGTGGGTGTATTATGGCGGGGCAGTTGCAGTGCCAAGGCGCGCTTGGAGGGTGTCCCTGCAGGTGTCCTGACAGGGTGCCCCGAGGCCACTACCACAGCCACTAGTAAGCTGGTGGGCTAGGGGTCCGAGATCCATTGCCTGGACCTAGGACTGTGCAGTGGGCTGGGCCTTTGGAATGTTTATCCCCCTTTATCTTACCGACTATGACAAAGTACAATAACAAGCATGAAAGCAAGCCTGAGGACAGCAAATCACCCAGGGGGTTTAGGGTGGGCTCGTGGAATGTGGGAAGTTTGAGGGGAAGAGCGGGGGAAGTTGTTGAGGCATTTAGTAGGAGGTGGGTGGATGTGGCTTGTTTGCAGGAAGTCCGGTACAGGGGTGGATCAGCCAGAAAGATTGCTGGGAAGGATTGCTACTATAAGCTGTTTTGGCAGGGGGGAACTGACGGATATGGGGGTGTGGGTGTGTTGGTTGCGGAGAAATGGGTGGAGTATGTTATGAATGTCATGAGAGTCATAGTAGTGAAAATTTTGATCGGACGGGTGATTTTTTCAGTTATATCAGCATATGCTCCACAGGTGGGATTGGATGACGCAGAGAAGGATAGATTTTGGGATGATTTAATACGTGTAGTAAGTGGTATGGGTGATGATGAGGTAGTGGTTCTGGGAGGGGATTTAAATGGTCATGTTGGTGAAGCAGCTCAAGGTTATGAAGGAGTCCATGGAGGATGTGCATATGGTGTGAGGAATGTGGAAGGGGAAAGAATACTCGAGTTTGGGGAGGCTATGGACATGATTGTGTGCAACACACATTTTAGAAAAAGAGTGAGTAGATTGATTACGTACGAGTCGGGGGGAAATAGTAGTCAGATAGATTATTTTCTGGTCAGGAGGGTCGATAGGAGATTAGTGAGGGATGTTAAAGTTATAGGAAGCGAGGAGTGTGTGCAGCAGCACAAACTGTTGATTTGTGACATGGTGCTTAAGGAACGAATGACGAGAAGGAGGACATATGTACCTAGGAGGAAAATATGGAAGCTGGGAAACCAATCAGTAAGGGATGCCTTTTATAGTGAGATGAGGAGAGTGGTGGCTGAACAGGAAGCCGTAGATAGAGACGTTAATGAACAGTATAGAGCCCTTAAGAACAACCTCTTGAGAGTTACCGATGCAATATGCGGTTGGACAAGAGGCCCACCAAGACATAAAGTAACTTGGTGGTGGGATGAGGGTGTAGAAGCTGCAGTTAAGGAGAAAAGAAGGCTTTTTCGGGAATGGAAGAAGGGTGGTAACAGGGAGGAGTACTTGGCTGCCAAGTGCAGGGCTAGAAGAGAGGTATACAGGGCGAAGTCTGAGTCACAGAGTCTTTTACTTGATAATGTAAATCATGAAGGAAGGAAAAATATGGTTTTTAGGGTGGCAAATCAGGTGAAGAGAGATAATCGGGACATTGTAGGCGAGCAGTGTGTGAAGAATGATGAAGGAAGGGTAGTGGTGAACAGTGAGGATATTAAAGATGCATGGAGAGAGCATTATAGCCGGTTGTTGAATGAGGAGTTTGATTGGGATAGGGAAGGTTTGGAGCCAGCTGATCCGGTGTTTAGCCCTTGGCCTTTGATTGACGCTGCTACTGTGAGTGAGGCAATAGGCAGGATGCGGGTGGGGAAGGCGGCAGGTGTGTCTGGGTTGACTGCTGAAATGTTGAAGGCCTCAGGAGATATTGGGGCGAGGTTAGTCACTGACCTGATAAATATGATTATATATGAGTGTGTGGTCCCAGATGATTGGCTGAAGAGTGTAATTGTAAATGTGTACAAAGGGAAGGGTGATGCCCTGGAAAGGGGAAATTACAGAGGTATAAAGCTCTTAGATCAGATAATGAAAGTAATGGAGAGAGTTCTAGAAGGTATGATTAGAGAAAGAGTGAATATCAATGAGATGCAGTTTGGGTTTATGCCAGGCAGGGGGACCACTGATGCCATATTCATTGTTCGACAGCTTCAGGAAAAATATATTGGCAAGAAAAGGGAATTGTATTTTGTTTTTGTTGATTTGGAAAAGGCCTTTGACAGAGTCCCTAGAGAGGTGGTGAAGTGGGCAATGAGAAAGCTGGGGTTGGAAGAGTGGCTGGTTAGGGTGGTTATGGCCATGTACGTGGGTGCTCACACCCAGGTAAGAGTGAATGGAGTTTTGAGTGATGAGTTTCCCGTGAATGTTGGTGTGCATCAGGGGTCAGTTTTGAGTCCCTTGTTGTTTATCATGGTGCTCGAAGCCCTCTCACGTGACTTCAGGGATGGACTCCCATGGGAGATGTTGTATGCTGATGATTTGGTGTTGATTGCTGAGAATGAAGGGGAGGCTGAGGAAAGATTTAAGAAGTGGAGAGATAGTATGCGGTACAAGGGCTTAAGGGTAAATGCAGATAAAACAAAAGTGATGATATCTAGGGTTGGTGGCGGTACAATCAGAGGAGAGGGAGAGTGGCCATGTGCAGTTTGCCACATGGGTGTGGGAAGTAATTCCATCTTGTGCAGTGTTTGTGATAGATGGGTGCACAAGAGATGTAGTGGTATTAGAGGTAGACTGCGAGATAATGCTGATTTCATGTGTGCAGTGTGTCGGGGAGAGCAGGTGGAGATTGTTAGGCGTGAGAGGGTTGAATTTGCTGGTGAGTCTCTTGAGTGTGTGGAGGAGTTTTGTTATCTGGGAGACATGTTATGTGCCGGAGGTGGGGCTGGAGTTAGCTCGGTTGCTAGAGTGAGAAGTGGTTGGAAGAAGTTCAGGGAGCTGTTGCCTCTCCTGACATTGAGAGGACTCTCCTTACGTGCTAAGGGGTCTTTGTATGCAGCATGTGTTAGGAGTGTGATGCTGTATGGTAGTGAGACCTGGGCAGTAAAGGAAGAGGATATTCGCAGGTTTAAACGTACAGAAATGACAATGATTAGGTGGATGTGCAGTGCGTCCCTGCGTGCAAGGCCTGAGGGGGCTGGGTTTACGATAGAAGAGTTGAGAGGTAGGATGGGACTGGAGTGTATTGGTGTTGTGATGAGGAGAGGTAGGCTGAGGTGGTTTGGACATGTGGAGAGGATGGGGGATGATAATTGGGTGCAGAGGGTGAGAAGTGTTAATATTGGGGGAGGGGTTGGGAGGGGTAGACCGAGAAAGACATGGGACGAGGTCATTAAATGTGACTTAAGGGTTAAGGGACTGAATAGGGAGGCTGCCAGAGATCGAGCAGCGTGGAGAGCCGCCATTAGGTGACCAAGGCCGACACATGCAAGCATGTTGGAGCCTTCAAAAACGGAAACGAAAACAATCCTTAGACTTATGGACCCCAGCACATCGTTTTTCTAGAACACCTCTCAGATGTTTGACCAAAACCCTGACAGTGATGACAGTGTGTAATCCAGAGTCTGTCAAAAGCATGGAATCTTGTAAGATCCACATAGATATAATTGCCCTGCTCTATGATGGAGGATCTCACATTTGGTGACATCTTCAAGACAGCAGTTTTAGTGTCATTCCTTGATCTTGTGAAGAGAAGGTTGAGGGTGCAACATCGATCAACATGCATCTTAATTTTATTGGTTTTATTCAGAATGGTAGGGAAGATGTCAGAGTCACCCAAGGAAGAGGAAAGGCCTTTCATGGTCATTTCTGGCATAATCTTCTTTGGCTTTTATATGCAAAAAGTGCCTTCAGAGCCAAAATGATCATTCAGTATCCCAGCTGCCTTACCTTTGGCCTCGGCTGATGGAAGCCTCATTACTGACCCACCAGACTTCGTCTTAAGGCAGCTATCAACTGGTACTGAGTCAAGTACACCTCTGATGTCATCTGGTCCCATCTGACTCTTCAGGGCTTCAGCACCACTCTTTGGTTTTACGATCAGTATCTGTTGACTACGAATGGCTTTTTTCTGGCCATGAGCACTGATCTCAACCACGCCTTCAGTCAGGTCATTCCCTTCCCCCACAAGAGACGCCCGAACAGCATCCTCAAATGACTTGGCCTGATCTTGGGTGACAGCCATGGGTGATGAGACCTTGGTCTCAAGTGCCTCAAGTCTGCTAGAAACATTTCTGATAGCCTGAAAGATTGGCCCAACAACTCCATCCTCCAGCTCCTTCTTAGTGGCTCTATTTCCTCCAAAGGCCAAGACCTCATCCACTGGTGCAACACATTGGCTACACAGCCAGCAAAATCCCAGCTGGCGACTCTTCTCCATAAATGGATAATCATTAGCATCCATATTTTCGCACGCCAAATGAACCCACTTGCTGCAGTAGGCGCACTTCAGTGCTAGCGTACTTTATGCTACAGATCTACTGCAGCTAGGTCACTGGTGTTGTTTGCTTATGGTTGGTAATAAAGAAAAGAACAAAACAAAAACAAACAGTGACAACAACAACAGCAAAAAGTATATACAGTACTATCGGGGATAAACCTGGGTAGCACTGTCCCACTTTGTGTCGCCCTAATTTGGGGGGGGAAGAAAGCCGGAAAAAAAAACATAAACAAAGAAGAGAAATTAAAAAACAGGGTGTCTGCGAGGTCACCACGGGCAGGTGGGTTACGACCTGACGAACCTTCTGGGAAAGGTAACCCAAATTGAGGTGCCGCAAAAGTGCTGAGATGGTATTTTACAACTTTCCCCAACAAGATCTTTATGGCAGCAGCAACTACATCACTTAGACAAGACCACATTGGTTACAATACTGCCACTGTGCAGAGCAGTGGGACAAGGTCATTGGGTGTGACCTTAGGGATAAGGAACTAAATAGGGAAGCTGCCAAAGATCGAGCAGCATGGAGAGCCGCCATTAGGTGACCAAGGCCGATGCATGCAAGCATGTTGGAGCCTTCAAAAACTAAATGAAACGAAACAAATTGAAGAGGTTGTCGGAGATGTTCAACAGGATCCGAGCAGTGCACCTCAAGCCGAACCCCAAGAAGTGTTACTTAATTGTAGGCGAGGGCGGCATCTGTACTGATCCGGGGAAGGTGGCAGCTGTAAAAATCTGGCTGGTTCCAACTTTTGTGAAGGAACTACGGAGTTTCCTGGTTTGTGTACCTACAATTGGTGTTTTGTTAAGGACTTTGCAACGATAGCCACACCGCCGCACAAACTGTTAGGAAATAGACAGACGTTTATGTGGACTGCAGTGACTCAGAATGCCTTTGATGAACTCAAGCATGAGTTGGCAAGCACTCCAGTGTTGCTGTACCCAGATCAGAGTCAACCATTCATCCTGGATTGTGATGCTGGTGACCAAGGCATCGGTGGTGTCCTGCCGCAGAAGAAAGATGACAAAGAGTATGTGATGGCATATTAGAACAGAAATCTCAGCTCACCAGAGTGGAACTACTGCGTGACCCATGAGGAGCCTCTGGCAGTGATGAAGAGCCTTGACTTTTTCCATCCCTACTTGTATGGGTCCTACTTCATCATCAGGATGGACCATACTGCACTCAAGTGGCTGAAGACATTAAAGAATCTGGAAGGACAACTGGCACACTGGCATGGGAAGCTGAACCAGCACACCTATGAGGTGCAGCACCTTCCTGGGCAGGTACATGGCCATGCTGATAGCCTGAGTCATTGGTCTTGTGGCCCAGATTGTAAGCAGTGTACTGGGAAAGAAGAGCAAAGCTAGAAATGCACTCATACTGCAGTGACAGGGCCAGTGTCAGCTGAAGAAGACCTGAAGTGAATGCAGATGATGGATACAGATTTACAGCCAGTGCTAGAGTGGCTGCAGCGAAATCCAGTGCAACCATCTTGGGAAGAGGTTTCCATGCTCACCCCTGCAACTAAGAGCTACTGGAGTCATTGGGACCTTCTTTGTTTGAACAACAGACTACTGGAGCATCAAAGGGAGACCTCCGATGGCCTTAGCAAGTATTGGCAACTGGTGGTTCCTAAGAAAACAAGGTCTGAGGTCTTAGAAGGGTCTCATAACTGGATCACTAAAGGGCATCTGGGAGTGAAGAAAACTCTGAGTTAGCTGCAACAGAGGTTCTACCGGACTGGCATGCGTTAGGAAGTCAAAGAGTGGTGTCAGGCCTGTGATGTATGCTGTGCCAAGAAGGGACCCAAGAAACGTGGTTGCGCCCCTCTTCAGCTGTACCAAGTGGGTGCACCAATGGAAAAAATCACGATGGACATTGCTGGACCTCTGTCACTCACTGAAAGAGGAAACCAGTATACATGTGTTGCCATGGACTACTTCACAAAGTGGCCAGAAGCCTATGCCAACCCCGATCAGGAAGACACAACTGTTGCTCAGGTGTTGGTTGACCAGTTCTTTTGTCATTTTGGGATGTCAAAAGCATTACATTGAGACCTGGGTAGGAACTTAGAGTCTGCTGCCTTCTGTGAGTGCTGCAAGTTGCTGGGGATCAAGAAGACCAGGATGACCCCACTAAGGCCACAGTCAGATGAGATGGTGGAGAAGTTCAGTTGGACCCTGGGACAAGAACTGGCCATCTGTGTTTAGGAACAGATGAAATGGGATCAGAAATTACCTGCGTTGCTGATGGCATATCGTTCTGCATCCCACGAGTCTACCAGCTACACCCCTGCAAAACTGATGTTGGGCCACAAGTTATAATTGCCAGTTGATCTCTTAATGGTAAGACTGCCTGGTGAAGAGCTGCCTACAGACACCTCCAGCTATGTGATGCATCTTTAGGAAAAACTGGCTGAAGTACATCACGATGTTCAAGGAGCTTTGAAATTTACAGGCGAAGTGATGAGGCACAAGTAGGTTATGATGCCAAGGCAAGTGAGATTAGCTTCAAGGGTGGTGACAGAGTTTGGCTTTACAATCCTCAGTGGAAGAAGGGACAGTCACCAAAACTGCAGAGCCTGTGGTTTGGTCCCTACACTGTGATAGACCACCCGTCAGATGTAAAATACCGGATTCGGGGAGGCAGGAAGTCTCGCCCAAAGACGGTACACATAAATTGTCTGTGGCAGCACCTTGGGCCAGGACAGTACAGATGGGATGTCCCTGAGGAAGTGTGCACACCCATAGCTGATGATGTTGAGGAGGACCAAGGAGCTGTAGCACAAGAGGACTGTGACAGTTTCCCAAGGGAAGAAGTGAATCAGGAAGAGGACCGAGTCATTCCATGAGAAGTGGACTGTCTGGAGGAGCAGGGACATTGTTGGAAGTGGCATAGAAGACCTGATAAGTAGAAGGACTATTTTGTGTATAATTAAGTGTTTAGCCTGGATTCCGGATTGTACTTGTATATATTGTGTGGTTTTGTCGGTATGACAAAAGGACAAGGGAGGGGGTAGTGTTGAGAAGCAGGAATCTCCAGTTAGGTATTGGTGGAGTATTTCTGACAAAACTTGCATTTTCTGTTATGAGTCAGAGTTTCCAGTTAGCTTGCTGTTGTGAACAGAAGTATTTTATAAAGTTATGCAATAATTTTTATTCTCTTTTTCTTTGTAATATTTTATTTATGTGATTGTTGAATTATGTAATTTGATATCAGTTTGTATGCTAAAGAGTTTGGAGTGCTATATAATGTGGGAAGGCTCTGGAATGTTGTGATTGTCTCCGACTTGGAACTGTTGTTGTTAGGAGCAGGTACCAGAAAGTCCTAGATCGTTGGAGAAGCAGGGAAAGTTATAAAAGGATGGGGGAGAGACTAGATGAATTTTTTTCAGTTCATTTCAGTTCAGTTTGACTTGTGGCCTTGCAAAATTAGTGTAGCTACGGTACTTGTGAAATCTGTGGTGTGGTTGGCAAGCATACAGTGTAATTACCTGGTAAATAAAGACAACGAAGGTGTAAAGCCTGTGTTATTATGCCTGAGCTGATCTTGTGTACTGTATATTGAAAGGCAGACCCTACAAAGAACAATTCACTGGGTGATGTCCTTCCTATACTGAACTACTGCTGTTGGAGCCTGTGACAGTGTAGGACATGGACATAACAGTATTAAAACTTCCTACATCCCTGGGGGAAGTTTTATTAGTCTTGTCAATATTATTATTATTATTCTTACTGATTTTAAAACTGCGATGCGCCAATGCCTATTTGGACTAGAGCCCTCAAACTTGGTCAACTTAGCTATATAGCTATCCACATCTTTTGGCCAAATATGGTGGCAGTTCATCAACCTGATCTCCAAATATTATCTGGAACACAGAAAAGTGAGTCACCCATGTTATCTCAGGAATAACTTAAGCTAGGATGCTGAAATACTGCTACAATATAGTCTTAAGGCAGATGCAGTGCAGGAATTATGGTTCTAATCAGCTGATTATTCTCTGAAATCACCTGGGGTAGAAAACTGAGACTTTTCTAGATATTTTGGATGTCACTTAATTTTCCTTGAAAGATTAAAGCTGAAGCCACCGATCTTGGTGGACTTAATGAATGTGATGACCAAAGGCCCCTTTATAGCTCATCTTGTAGCAGGCAATGACTATGGAAAGTTTTTCTGCCGTCCATCCATCCATCCATCATCCAATCCTATGTCACCCCATAAGGAGCATAGGAACCTGGGGCTAGGCGAGTTGATCCTGACATTTAAGATGAGAGTGACCAGGTGGTTTGAGTATGTGGAGAGGATGGAGGGCGAGAGACTGACAAGGAGAGTGTATGTGACTGAGGTGGAGGGGGGGAGAGGGAGGGGGGTGGCCAAAGATGAGATGGAGGGATGGAGTGGAGAGGTATATGAGAGAGAGGTGTGTGAGCTGGGAGCAGGGTAATGAAATGGTGGGAGACAGGGCGACATGGAAGCGATTTGTTTATGGCCATCTCTTATAGGATTAAGGTGTTTGGCAATAGATAGATAGATAGTTTATTATTATTATTATCATTATTATCTTCGAGAGAGATGGAGTCACTGGATGTATAGTGAGGCTGGGTGAGGAGGAAATGGAAAACGTGAGTGCATTTAAGTACTTAGGTAGTGTAATGAGTAAGGATGGAAGTTTGGAGGGTGAAGTGCTTGAATGGGTACAACAGGGAAGAAAGGCTGCTGGTTCTATGAAAGCAGTGATAAAAAACAGAGAAGTGAGCATGGAAGTAAAATTCTCTAAATGACAGTATTGTGATACCAACTCTAACATATGGAAGTGAAGCTTGGACCTTGTTGGAAGGATGCAAGTCAAGAGTGAGAGCAAGAGTGGTGGAAATTAGTTATTTGAGAGGAGCATGTGGAGTTACATGGAGAGACTGCCTGACAAATGAGGAAGTGAAGGATAATTGTAGTGTGAATGTGGATGTGATAGAAAGCATTAGGAGAAACACACTGAGGTGGTTTGGCCATGTGGAGAGCATGCAGAATGAGAGACGAACAAGGAGTGTGTATGTGAATGAGGTGGAGGGGGGGGGAGGAGGAGGCTGTGGATGAGATGGAGGGATGGAGTGGAGAGGTATATAAGAGAGGAGTGTGAGCTGGGAGCAGGGCAGCGAAATGGCAGGGGAGCGGGTGACATGGAGACGATTTGTTTGTGGCCACCTCTTACAGGATTAAGGCATCTGGAAAGAGACAGATAGATAGATTATTATTATTACCTCTGCCAACAGAATTGGAGGAGGTTATGTGTTCACCTATGTTTGTCTGTTTGTGTGTCTGTCCACATGATATTTCTAAAGGTTCTCATTGAATTTCAGTGAAATTTTGTACAAGAGTGGGCCATAGGCCAAGAAAGAATTGATAAAATTTGGGGGCAGATCTGGATCTGGATCTGGAGTATTTTGCACAATGTCTTCAAACGTTCTGAATGAATTTCAATGAAATATTGTGGAAGGGTGGGCCCTGGGCCAAGAAAGATTTGATTAAATTTTAGGGTGGATCCAGATCCTATGTATCCCACACAATATCTCCAAAATTTCTCATTGAATTTCAATAAAATTTTGTGGAAGAGTGGGCCAAGGGTCAAAGAACAATTGATTAAATTTTGGGGTGGATCTGGATCCTATGTAATCCACACAATATCTCCACAGATCCAGGTCCAGATCCTCTTTAATGGCAATGGCATTGGCGGAGGAATGCACTCTCTCAGTGCTTTGTAGTTATTATTATCATTATTATTATTATTATCACTTAAGTCTTTTCAGTTCTGTCGATGTCTGAATTTGGCACCAGAAATTGGTAGTAAACAAGGAGATGGAGTGGTCAAAAAAGAAGCTAACAGACTAGCAGACAGCAGACCAGCGACTCCACCTCGACCAATTCATCAGACTCCTGCAACAAGAGGACAGGAAGGAGCTGCCACAAATATCTTGGATCGTCCAACCTACACAAATCCTTACAGTCCAGTGACACATGCACAAGAAGCAGTCCATGACTCTCACGATGATGAAGAGGATCCCATGTACGTAAAACCCAATGAGGTGAAGCCCATTGAGGTAATATTTCTAGAGAAACAACTTTCTGGGAAAGTTGACTTCACTGATTCCTCATATAAGCCTGCAAAATCAGTTACCTGTGCTCATACTCCCATCTGTTATACTCCCTCTTCTCATCCTGCTGCTTCCTGTAATACCTCTGCTGGCCCTGCTTTCCCGTGTTATTCACAACAAAATGATTCTGAGCCGGAGTACATAAATATACGCCCAGGGTGTATTAGTGAAGATGATGACTTGTATCTTGCTGTCAACCCTTATTAGGCAGAGCCTTACCTTGATAACAACTTCATTATCCCCTTCAATATGATGATATATTTAGTATCTTAATATTGTTGTTATCGTAAGGTATTTCTATTTAGCCTAGTAAATATTTTTTACTTGGAATGGTCTGACATAGCTTCATTTTACCCATGTACTACAAGGGGACTCACTTTAACCTAATAAAATCATCTGAAGGTAGCATGAGCATTTTGAAAAAGCATCATCATATTAATGGGATTAACTGGATACAGAAAACGAACCTGACAACAGTTTGCTTTATTATCAGCATAATCATACAGTGTACTGCAAAATGTTAATCTTGCCATATAAGCTAGTAAAAAAAAAGTCCCTATGACAAAATTTTCAGCTAATTTTCTTGATACATTAGTTTCCTACTAACGACAAATGAGTGTTTGCAAGGAAAAAAATATTTGCTGTTATGTGTTTTACTGTATACAGTACATTATACACCCATGTGCAATTTTATATTACTGTATATAAAACTAGTTTCCATTGCTATATACCATACAGTATTTTTAATTTGAAGTCAGGGTAGATTCACACTGGGCAAAAACAGCTAACGTGTCAGATATTTTTGCAAGGTATTTGATTATATTTACCTCAGTCAGTATTCAAGGAAACAGAAGGGGTGGTGACACTGATAATGCCCTGACTCTGAAGACTGGTGAGTGATATCTTCATCGAGCTAGTTCTGTCCAGAAAAACAAATTATACAGAACATATTAATCAGGTTGTCAAAAGTTGCAAGCTGCACATCAGAAATCGTTACTCAGTGAGACAGTTTCTAAATAGACATTGTCTCAACAGTGGCTCATGCAGTGGTCTTATCTTACGGAAATTATGCAACATCATTATGGATTGGTATCCAAATAATAATCATTAGTAAAGAAGGTTGTCTTTGTTGAACAGAAAAATTATGCTTATCGTTGGCCTCCCCAAAAAACCCTGACTACTTTATTTCTAATGGAGTTGCACATTTTTTTTTTTACAGATGATGAACAGAGGAAGGAAAAAATAAATTAAATAGAATAAATAATCCATACACAGGATTTCAGGTGTCTTCCATTCATTCATTCATTTATTATCCAGTCCTATGTCACCCCACAGAGAGGCGTAGGAGCCTGGGGCTAGGCAAGTTGGTCCTGACATTTAAGATGAGAGTGACCAGCCTCACTCATCCCTGAATGGCATTATGTGAGCAATAAACTCCAACCACCCCTTGGTTATAAACCTTCACTGGCTCAATCTGATTGGAGCACCGTAATTACCCACTAAACCACCAGGCACCAAAATTTGGTTATATGGTTACCACCCAGCGTAGTAAATGGTTTCCTGGTGTACAGGAAACCATTTGGCTTGTCACTCAGTGTAGAGTCACCCACAGGCAGAAGACAAGGAAAGAATGAAGGCAAGAAAAACGGAAGAGGGAAATATTCATAAAAATAAGGGGGCATGGAAACAGAAGCTGTGTTATCTAATGTGCATTTACTGTAGTGTAGACAGTTGGAGGTAGAAGTCTATGAGAGTATGCTGGGCTACTCTCTGAGTAAATGAAAACACTGAAAAGGTGCAGCAAAGGGAGATGGTCAGGAGCAGTTCCTGAGGGCTGGTGAAATGGGAACTCCTGCTCTCCCTGTCACCAGCTTGCCATTCACCCTGGGTGTACCACCCTGTTTGACTGTTGTAAAGGTTAGAATTCAATTTAAACTGTGTTTGTTAGTTTCAAGGTTCTTAAGTTTAGTAAGCTGAAGTACCTTACTGAACTGTTAAAACCTCTGTCAGCATGTCCAGGTATTATGTTGCAGAGTGCAGATGATTCCTTGCATCGCAATGAACCTAGAGGTCTTCATATCAAACTGTATTGTTTATAAAGGCTGCAGCATGCTTGAATATGTTGGCTTTGGTCACCTGATGGTGGCTCTCCACGATCTCTGGCAGCCTCCCTATTCAGTTCCATATCCTGAGGTCACGCTTTATCACTTCATCCCTGGTCTTTTTTGGTCAGTCTCTCGCAACCCTACCCCTGATGTTCACACTTCTCATCGGTCACCTTTCTCCGACTGATCTTTTTTNCTGCAGCCTCAAGTTTAGGCAAAGATGATGTGTCCATACTACGCAGCTGCCGCTTCATGTGCGCCCATAAATTCTCAATGGGATTGATATCTGGGCTGTTTCCGGGCCAATCTCGAATAAAGGGAACCTCACAGTCTGTTAGCCACTGTTTCACTGACTTTGCAACATGTGCAGGGGCAGAATCTTGCATAAATACTCTTGCCTTGGTTTTATCAAAAGAGTCACTTAAAACATCACATAAGAGCTCCAAATAATTGTTCTGGTTCACTTTTTCATTTGCAGGTAGAATTACCAACCTACCAACACCATAATATGTAAAGCAGCCCCAAGCCATGAGTGAGGCTGGGTATTTAACAAACTTGGAAGTGTACTTAGGATCCAGGGGGTCACTGCCTGGTTTGCGGTACACTCGTGATGAAGGGGTACCAGTGACAGTAAATGTTGACTCATCACTCCAAAGCACAGTTTTCCATTGCTCCTCACTCCAGGCAAGATATTTCTTACAAAAATTTACTCTCTTTTTCTTCTGAAGTGCAGTTAGCAGTGGTTTTTTACGAGCACAAAAACTCCTGTAGCCCAGATCGTCATGCAACAGCTGCTGCACACTTCTGACAGACACATCTGCCAGCAACTGTGGGTTCTTTTCTTTTAAATCCCGTGCTGTTAGCCTTGGATCCTTGCTAACTTGCCTTGAGATCAGCTGACGGGTCCTGAAGGTTGTCTTACGAGGTCTCCCAGGCTTGGGAAGTGGAGTGGGAGGAATGGCCTCCCCACTGTCCTTGAACCGCTTCACCAGTCTCTGCACTGTCCTCAGTCTAACACCATCTGATTTGCAATAAATGGGAGTTTGTGGCCAGCTTTGTATAAAGTAATCACTTCCACACGTTTGTCCTTGCTTGTGGTTACTTTAGGCATGATGAGAATGTGGTAGGTAACCAAATAACTGTGTTATTTGAGTCAAAACATGCCCTCGTGGTGCATCACACACAGAGACAATCCTCCTCCTGTGGCTGCCCAAACATTACTGAGCCTGCTCCTGTGGTGCCAAACATATCAAGCAGGGTTGCCAGCTCCCGTTGAAAAAGCGTCAGCTCATTTCGCATCACAGGGGAGGGTAGTATTGACCCTACTTCACTTAACGCGAAAAAGAATGACGTCAGCTAAAAAACGTCAATACTTTCCACGCCTACTGTATATACTATATATATACACATATATATATATATGTATATACTGTATATACATATCGTTTCATTTCATTTCATTTTTGAAGGCTCCAACACGCTTGCATGCGTCGGCCTTGGTCACCTAATGGCGGCTCTGCATGCTGCTCGATCTTTGGCAGCCTCCCTGTTCAGTCCCTTAACCTGAGGTCACACTTAATGACCTTGTCTCATGTCTTTCTCGGTCTGTCCCTCCCAACTCTTCCCCCAATATTAACACTTTTCACCTTCTGAACCCAATTATCATTCCCCATCCTCTCCACATGTCCAAACCACCTCAGCCTACCTCTCCTCATCACAACACCAATACAGTCCAGTCCCATCCTACCTCTCAACTCTTCCATCGTAAACCCAGCCCCCGCAGGCCTTGCAAGCAGGGATGCACTGCACATCCACCTAATCATTGTCATTTCTGTATGTTTAAGCCTGCGAATATCCTCTTCCTTTACTGCCCAGGTCTCACTTCCATACAACATCACACTCCTAACACATGCTGCATACAAGGACCCCTTAGCATGTAAGGAGAGTCCTCTCAATGTCAGGAGAGGCAACAGCTCCCTGAACTTCTTCCAACCACTTCTCACCCTAGCAACCGAGCTAGCTCCAGCCCCACCTCCGGCACATAACATGTCTCCTAAATAACAAAACTCTTCCACACACTCAAGAGACTCACCAGCAAGTTGAATCCTTTCACACCTAACAATCTCCACCTGCTCTCCCCGACAAGCCGCACACATAAAATCAGCATTATCTCGCAGTCTAACTTTAATACCACTACATCTCTTGTGCACCCATACCATCTTCCCTCTTCCTAAATCTTTCCTCCACCTCCCTTTCATTCTCTGCAATCAACACCAATCTTTAGCGTACAACATCTCTCACAGGAATCCAAACACCAATCTTTAGGATAAAACATCTCCCACAGGAATCCATTTCTAATATCATGTGAGAGGGTTTTAAGTGCCATAATAAATAACAAGGGGCTCAACACTGACCCCTGATGCACACCGACATGCACAGAAAACTCATCACTTAAATCTCCAATCACCCTTACCTGGGAGCAAACACCCACATACATGGCCATAACCACCCTAACCAGCCACTTCTCAGTCCCAAACTTTCTCATTGCCCACACCACCTCTCTAGGGACTCTGTCAAAGGCCTTCTCCCAATCAGCAAAAACAAAGTACAGTTTCCTTAGCTTTCCAATGTATTTTTCATGAAGCTGTTGAGCATTGAATGTGGCACCAGTGTAACCCAAACTGCATCTCATCGATATTCACTCTTTCTCTAATCATACCTTCTAGAACTCTCTCCATTACCTTCATTATATGGTCCAAAAGCTTTATGCCTCTACAATTTCCTCTTTCCAGGGCATCATGCTTCCCCTTGTACACATTTACAGTTACACTCTTCAGCCAATCATCTGGGACAACACACTCGCATATAAATATAATCATATTTATCAAATCAATGACTAACCTTACTCCTATATCTCCTGAGGCTTTCAACATTTCAGCAGTCAACCCAGACACACCTACTACCTGACCCACCTGCATCGTGTCTATTGCCATTCTCACAGTAGCAACATCAATCAGTGCCAAAGGGCACACTCCGGACCTGCTGGCTCCAAACTTTCCCTGTCCCAGTCAAACTCATTCAACAACCGTTTGTAGAGCTTTCTCTAGGCATCTTTAATATCCCTACTGTTCACAACTACCTTTCCTTCATCATTCATCACACACTACTCACCTATGATATTGCTATTCTCCCTCTTCATCTGATTTGCCACCTTAAACATCACATTTTTCCTTTTCTCTATTTAGGTAATCAAGTAAGTCTCCGAGACTCAGACTTTGCCCAGTAAACCTCTTTTCCAGCCCTATGGTTAGCAGTCAGGTATTCCTCTTTGTTACCACCCTTCTTCCATTCCTGGAAAAGCCCTCTTTTCTCCTTAGCAGCAGGTTCTACACCCTCATCTCACCACCAAATTACTTTATGTCTTGGGGGGCTCCTTGTCCATCCACATACTGAATTAGTAACTCAAGTGGCTGTTCTTGAGGGCCCAGTTGTGTTCATTAACACTTCTGTCAATGTCTCCCTGTTCAGCCTCCACTCTACTCACCTTGCTGTAGAAGGCATCCCTTACTGCTTGGTTTTTCAACTTCCATATTTTCTTCCTAGGGGCATAGGTCCTCTTTTTCATCACCCACTCCTTAAGCACCATGTCACATATCAACAACTTGCATTGCAGCACACACTCCCCACTCCCTACAACTTTAACATCCCACACCAACCTCCTATCGGCACCTCTGACCAGGAAATAGTTTGTTTGGCTGCTATTTCCCCCAGACTCGTATGTAGTCAACCTACTCTCTCTTTCCCTGAAATGTATGTTGCACAGAATTATGTTCATTGCCTCCCCAGACTTGAGTAGCTTTTCCCCTTCCTCATTTCTTGTATCATATGCACATCCCCCATGTACTCCTTCGTATCCTTGAGCTGCTTCACCTACATGACCATTTATGTCCCCTCCCAAAACTACAATCTCATCATCCGCCATACCACTTACTACACGTATTAGGCCATCCCAGAACCAGTCCTTCTCTACCTCGTCCAAGCCTGCCTGTGGAGCATTTGCCGCTGATGTAAATGCAAACATAATCCCACAAAACAGAATTTTCACTACTATTATCCTTTCACTGGCTCTCATTACATTCATGACATATTCCACCCATTTTCCCTTAACCAACACACCCACACTACCCTATCCATCTGCCCTACCTTGCCAGAACAACTTGTAACAACCATCTCTCCCGGCAATCATTCTGGCTGATCCTCCCTTATACCCTACTTCCTGCACACATCACACATCCATCCACCTCCTACTCAATGTCTCAACTACTTCCCCTGCTCTACTCCTCACGCTGCCCACATTCCATGATGCCACTCTGATCCCCTTAGGTGACTTAGTTTCCTCAGGCTTGCTTAGAATTTCTTTCTTTCTTGTCATAATTAGGTAGAAATAAATAATGGGGAGAGAATACCACAGGCCACCCACCCACACAGAACCAGGCCCAGGCATGGGATCTGAGACCCATAGCCCTCCGGCCATGACCGGTGGCTGTGGCAGTGACTTTAGGGCACCCTCCCAGGACAGCTACAGGGACACCCTCCAAGTGCACCCTGGCACTGTAACTGCCAGGCCATTATACACCCATTGGTAGGTCAGCCTCCTGGGGTGCTACTTCCAGGTTTGGGCCCCTTTCTGTTGGGTGGAAGCAGCAGCCTGGGAACCACAATGCCCTGTACCCTCTAGCACAGGTTCTGAACCTCACCCTATCCCGGCAACAAAATCTATGCTGGCAGAGCCCTCGTCCTGCCTCCCCACAATAGGTCCGCCACTAAGTAGTGGGGGCAAAATTTTCTGGTCGCATGCTCTTGCTGGCATCAACCTCTATAACGTAGTGGGATATGTTGTGTAATATGTAAAGCGCATGTGCAGTAGTGCACGAGATAGTTAGAGGAAAGTGTTTGGGAGGGTATGCTGGTCTACTCTCCATGTTAGTGTCACATAAGGTCAGCAAAGGGGGATGGTCTAGTAGCTAGTGAAAGGGGAACTCCAGCACTCATTATCAACAGCATTCCCATTCCCCATGGGAGTATCACCCTGAATGGCTGGTGCTACAGCCTACTCTCTACAAAATATTTTTGGTTTAAAGTTCTGAACAGAGATGCTGCCAGAGATAACACAGAATGGAAAACAGCCAGCAGGTGCACAAGGTTAACACATGTGAGCAAGTACAAAAGCTTTCAAAACAATATAAGCAAACTAAGTTAATCGACTAGAATGTGCATGAGACTGTGCACTGATTGTATGGTCAGGACAGCAAATGGATATGAATAAGGTAGTGAACAGGGGTCATAGAGGGCCAAGAAGATGGCTAGATAAGGTAAAGGAATGTGTGAAAAAATAAATTATGAAAGGTGAGGAAATGAAACATGTGATATCATCATCATCTTCATCATCATCTGGACCTCTTTTCCCACACTAGGGCAGGGTGAGGAGTAGCAATGTCCAGACAGGCCAAATTTGCCCAATTCTATGGGCCACGCTTCTGTTCACTCACCATTCAAGCCCCCAGAATTCTGGCTCTATCTGATATGCCAAAAACATTGACCATGTACTTTAGCTTCACATAAACGTATCCGATAGGATCAGTCAGGACACTGTCATGTTAAAAAGAGGTGCCAAATCCCTGATCATACGCTTCACCTCACAATATTCATCCAGCCAGCTCAATCTCTTATCAGTCCTCCAGCCTCACCAACTTCCAAAGCTCTCTTCCTTACACACTCGTCCACCATATCCCTCCACCTTCTCCTTGGCCTACCTCGCCTCCTCCCTCCTTCAGATTCATTTAGATGTACCTTTTTCACCGCTCTGTCATCATCCATTCTCTTCACATGACCATACCATTTCAATACACTCTCCTCGATTCTGGTGTCCACAAACTTCTTCACTCCACATTTTCACGAATCACATTACAGTAATCTCTCTACTATCCGGACGACAACTATCCGGTTACCTCACTATTCGGACATCGTGGGCTGATGGCCGAAACCCCAAAATAAAAATTAAAAAAAAAAAAAATCCAATTTTTTCCGACTGTGTCAGTTTGAATTTCCCACGCGCCAACTAGCTCCCTTCCCGCCCTATACCCCTCCTCCTAGTTCTGTCTCAACTCCCGTGAACAGTGGACAGCTGTCCAATCGTTTGCGGTATTTTCGTTCTTGTTTAAATAATCAAGAGTCACAGTGCTAAGGATTAAGTGTAGTTTAACACTTGATTACTGGACATGCTTCAAGAGCAATTATGACCACTGTAAAAACCTTAGAGGTGGGGGTAAACAAGGAGTAAACAACAATCATGGACATGCAAGTAAACATTGTCAACTGCTAAATATTTTCCATAATCACTTCTAAATCCTCATTCTCTGGTTACATTTTATTTACTTCATGCTTTGTGTCCCTTATTTGAGTGCACAGGTTGTGAAAGAGGTGATTTTCTCAGTGATTACCATGTCAACATACGTTCACTATCTAGTCAACTGGTGAACATTTTTCCCCTACACACCTCTAAATCATAATTTTTCTGGTTACATTTTATTTACTTCATGCTTTGTGTCCCATATTTGAGTGCATAGGCTGTGAAAAGGTGATTTTCTCGGTAATAATCATGTCTCTTCCTTACGTTCATTATGTAGTCAGCTGGTGAACACCCCTGCCTTACTCACCTCAAAATCATCATTTTGGGGTTAAGATTCGATTAATTCATGCTTTGTGCCAATTATTTATGTGAATGGGGTCTTAAATAACTGCTATGCATGTCTGGTAGGGAGGTAGGTAGGTGGTTTTCTGATTTAGGTTAGGTTAGGTTAGGGTCAAGAATGACCGGTGCTGTTGGTGAACAGTGAACACCTTTGCCATACTGAACTTTTTCTGGTAACAATTTATTTATTTGATGCTTTGTATCCCATATTTTAGTGTATGAGATGTGAGAAATGATGATTTTCATAGCGATTGCCACGTCCGATACTTATTTACACTTAAGCTGCCATCTCATGAACATCTATGCCTTACTTACCTCAAAATCATCATTTTTGGGTTAAAATTCAATGAATTCATGCTTTGTGTCCATTATTTAATGCATATGGTGTGAGAAAGGGTGATTTTCATACTGATTTCCATGTCTGATACTTACTTACACTTGCTGGCAAGTTGTGAGCACTTATGCCTTACTCACCTCTAAATCATCATTTTTTAGTTAAAATTCAGTTAATTCATGCTTTGTGTGCATTAATTATGTGAAAGGGGACTTAAATAAGTGCTATGCATGTCCAGTAGGTCAGTAGGTAGGTGGTTTTCTGATTTAGGTTAGGTTAGGTTAGGGTCATGAATGACCAGTGCTGGAGCTTCAGGGCCACTATCCGGACAAGACCACTGTCAGGTCATGCCTTTGGCTCTATTACGTTGGATAGTAGAGAGATTACTATTTCGTATCTTATCGACTCTGTATTCCACATACATTCCTCAGCAGTCCCATCTCCACTGCTCTCACTCTTGACTTTTCATTTTCATGTCACACCATAGTCTCACATTCACATGTTAATGTTGGTACTAACACCCCCTTCATGTGAGCCTCGGGCAGCTGCAACACTCAAGCCTCTGTTTCTCTTTGAGGCCTTCATTGCACCAGCTTTTTCCTTCCTTGTGTCACTCAGCTTTCCACTTCTTTTGCACATTTTCCTCTTTTCTATAGCTGTACCCAGGCATATGAACTCTCTCACCAATTCCAGTCTCTCTTCATTCACTGTAACATCACACTGGGAGTCACTTTCTCTTCCGATCACCATCACTTTACTCTTTTCTACATTTACTTTCAAGGCACAATGCTCACAGTCATCAGCAAAACTATGCACTAGTCTACCAAGTTCCTGTCCGGTATTTGCAAGCACTGTACAATACTACTGCATCACCAGCATACAGAAAATTTGAGATATTCCATCCATCATCATTCATTACTAATGCCATCCCCCTCTCCATTACTCGTGTTTTTACTTCTCTCATCACCCCATCCATATATATATACTGAACAACCATGGGGACATCACACAGCCTTGTTGCACACCCACACTGATTGTGAACCATTCACTAGATGCCAGTTTACCCTTACACATGCATCACTACTGTCATAAAAACTCTTGACGGCACCTAGCAGCTTACCATCTACACTGTACACACGCAAAACCTTCCACAATCCTTCTCTGTCTACTTTGTCGTATGTTTTTCTAGATCCATGAATGCCATAAACACCTTATAGTCCTTCTCACAAGCCTTCTCCACAATTTGCCTTATTGAAAGTATATGATCCACACATCCTCTGCCAGTCCTAAAGCCACCCTGTTCATCACTCACCAGGACTTCTTATATCTCTCTTACTTTCTCTATAATAATTTTTCCATATACCTTCCCTACTACACTCAATAAACTTATGCCATGATAATTCTTGCAGTCACTTCACTCACTTAATCATCTCTGCTTACACCTCATCAACCCTAGCTGCTTTCCCTTTTTTCAGCCATTTCACAGCATTCTTCACCTGTGCAAGTGTCACATTTCCTGTCACTGCATTCCTTCTCTGCACACTTCCAAAACCAATCATGTTTACAGCGGCTCTGCTTTCACTATTCCCATTCATCAGGCTTTCAAAATGTTCTTTCCATCTGGTCCTTACTTCATCCCTATGAGCTAATAATCTACCACTTACATCCTTCACACTTTCACATTTCTTTCCAATGTCACTTCTATATTTCCACACCTCTTCCCAGAATAATATCCTATTTTCAGAGTAATTTGCTTCCATTTTTCTTCCTAAATCATCATATACCCCTTTCTTTTTCCTCTTCACTAGTCTTCTTACATGCTTCTTGCCCTCAAAATATTCAGTTCTTATTTCAATTGAAACCCTGTCTTGTAAACACTCTAGCCACTTCATCCTCTTTTCCTCCACTGCTCTCTTAACCTCTTATCCTACCATGCTGTACCTTTCTTCTTTGATGTTACTCTTGCCACACCACACACCGCTTTAGCATTCCTGACTAAGCAGTCCCTATATGCATTCCCTATATGCATTCCACAGGCTGTCTAGATCCATTTCATTCCAATTCGCTGAGTCTTATTCCTCCCCTGCTTTGGTCCTGTATTCACCTGCCATTTCTTTGATCCTCAGCTTCTTGACTTTCAGTCTTTCTCCCTGACTGCACCTCTCTCTCCTGGTCCACCTCACTTCTCTCAGCTGGATCTTGCATACCACAATCATATGATCTGACTAACCTCCACATCGTCCCCTTATGGCCTTCATATCAGCAACAATTCGAAGCATTGACCTCTCTACAAGCACATAATCAATCAGGCTCCTTTCAGCACAATCCCCGTTCCCTCTTTACCATGTACATTTGTGTTTGAAATACGAGTTACAAATGCACAACCTCCTTTCCTGACACATATCCTTCAGTTGCTTCCCATTATCATTTTCTCCTGGCACTCCATTATAACCCATGTGACAACATGTGACAAAGAATTGAAATAGATGGATGAGTTAAGTATGGGCTATACCACCTTTTCAAAATTTGGTAGTGATGGAATGACACTATCCCATGGGTAATTGTGGTAATGTACCTTAAAAGTAAAGGTTCAGAAAATATGTGGATGATTTTTTTGCCTCAGACGTTGAGCCAAGATTTAACTGCATGTGTGAATGAGTGTGTTGCCCAAATCAGGTAATGCTCATCCTTTTGTTTTCCATTTTTTGCCATGGCTTTGTTTATACATACCTTTAGCAAGGCCAGACTGCATGGTTCCTTTATACAGCCGATGGGGAGGGGAATTTGTAAGTCTCAGCTGTTCTGCCTAGTTTTTTTGCATCATCCCTGAAAGCATTGCACTGAGAATAATGAACTGCACCAGCATCGCACTGGAACTGATGGAACCTCTTCTGCCTCATCCCATAACTAACTGTGCTTACTTTTTTTTTTTTCCGAAAGATGAATAGAGGACGGAAAAAAAATTTAAAAGAAAATCCATATGCCAGATTATAGGTGTCCTCTCTTCATAAAAAATCTGCAAACAGTTGGACTTGAACAGATGTAGGTTGAAGTTTGGGGGAACTATTCTGGAGAAGCAAGCTCCAGAGAGAAGCAGTTCTGGGAATAAATGAATTCTGATAGGCAGATGTTCTCAATATGGCGGTGTGACAGTCCAGTCATGAGTGCTACCAGATGTCTTTGTAGTTTGAGGGAAGGTATGGAGGGGTGGCACAATGGATGCAACTTACATTTGGGCATTTGCCATAAAAGTACTGTATCTGTAAAATGGTGCAAGGGAGGCAAAATTCCATCTCACTTGTAGGGGAGTAGTTCATTTATAATTGCTGGGTTATTAATTATTTTTATAGCTGTGTTCTGAATTTGTCCAGCTGTTTTAGTGCAAACTCTCCACATTCACTCCACAAGGGTGAGAAATATTTGAGCTGAGAGCACACATGACTTGTAAATTACTGTATAGCTAATTGCTCATCGATGAAGAAGTTACGGATTCTGTATTATAATCCAAGTTTCTTTGAAGTGGCTTTAGAAAGTGATCTAACATGAGAGGTCCAACTGATGGCGAAGTAAAACACCTAGAATTTTAAATCTTTTAGAAACAGGAATATTGACTGAATTGAAGGTACAGTACTGTAATATAGGAATCAGGCAATACCTGTCTATTAGTAAATGTGATATACTGGTAGTTTTATTTTCTAGCATTGAATGAGAAGGTTGGGATCAGAAAACTAAGGTGTTAAAAATCCAGATACAGTAGTTTAATGTACTATATTTACATAGTTGTAGCATACAGGAATTGAACTAAGCTTGTATTTTCCTGCCTCCATGTCTACTTTCATCTAATCTAGTTTTTAATATGTGGATATTCTTTGCTCACACCACCTTCTCTTAGCTTGTTCCAAGTACAGCATCTATACTTGGCTAGGAAAGTTAAATTTTTAAAGATCTAGAAGACACCTGCTTTTTCCCAGTTTAAATCCATGTCCTTATGCTCATCCATTATCCATCACAAAAAGATACTCTCTGTCCACCCATTCCATTCCTGTTTGCCTTTCATGTTGGTATAATTATTATGTTGTAACTGCTCACATGATCATAAGTGTTTTGTCAAAAGTTATAACCCAGTATCTCTCTTACTGAGAAATATATCAAAATTGAACCCAGCCAGTCCTGTATCATAACAACTCAGGCTACTAACACTTAACCACATACTGTCCTTACCAGTTTGCATATCATTTAATGTGCTTGGAGTGTTCTGTGACTCTGGTATGGTAGGTGCATAAAAAATATGGAAATAAAGGAAGTGCCTAATATTATGTACAGGCAGACCCCGAGATATGATACCCCTAGATGTGATACCCCTGCATAGCGATGAGAGTAGAAATACCATCCTACCCCGCCAAAAAATGGCCAAACCTTGGTATAATGATTTTTTTTTTTTTTTACTGATTTTGATGATATTTTAGACAAATTTTGTAGTTAGGTTGATTTATAAACTGTTTTTAGACTTAGATTAAGGTGTTTTAGTCATAGGTGGGGTGAACATTGTCATTTTGAGGTACAGTTTACTAAGCTTAATTTTTTCCAGACTTATTTTTGATAATTTTCAGATTTTATTTTGGGTTTAGGTGAGTTATAACTGCTTTTAGGCTTAGTTTTAAGCTATTTTGGGGCTTAGGTTAGCTAGAAACTTGTTTTTGGACTCATTTGAGGTAGTTTAGGACTTAGTTAGGGGGGAAACCCAAGGCTCAAAAAATTACACGTTAAATCTACCCTGAGATACGATACCCCACCCAGTGATGGATTTTTACTTAACCAATTGCACTGTTAAACCAGGGTATGCCTGTTATCATTTGTTCATAAATTATATCAACATATTGTATCAACATGGACTAAAACTGAATATAATGCTTGTACGTCATGATGCAAATGTGGGATGTGCATCCATTTGAGAACCAAACTTCCACACTCTTCCCAGTGTTTTGCTGTGGTGAAACACTGTCCACCATGAGAGAATATCATCCGCCTGGCAGAGGTCGACTGCTTGTCAGTAGTTAATGGATCTGTTCAGTCAGACAGACCAGCATTGCTCTACATCATCATCATTAACTTATAGTAATGATGACAGCATATATTATTTAAGCACTTACACTGTCTTCCATAACATTTCTAATATCTGATGATAACATCTGTATAATAAAGTAATATGTGAGTACTATTCCTGGAGTGGTTTCAAGATGAGTTAAAAAAAAAAAAAAAAGGATAAAGTATCAGGAAAATGGTCCTTCTCTGTGGCTGTGACTCATATGCTTTGTATGCACAGTACTCCCCCTCTGCAGACAGTCCTCTTTATGTTGAGGCTTTTTGCCAAACATAACCTGTTTGTGTCCCTCTCAGAACACACTTCAGCAGGAGGACCAGTTGTCTTCAAAGTCCACTTTATTTGTTCATCTCATGTGCTACAGTTTGCTAGTTTGAGTAATAAATTAATTTTAGTGATTCTGAAGTCACATATGCCGATGGCAGTACTGTGGTCTGCCAAATTCATGGTGCATGGACCAGCAATTGTGGTGCACCTGACCCACTTCTACCACCTACATCAGTCACCCTTGACTCCTTGCACTTACAGATATTAAATAGCCTTTCTGTCTATCTATCTATCTATCAGAGCTGGGTAATTCCGCAGTCACATCTGAAACTGCAAATTTCGCAATTGCGAAAATGTGAATTCGTTTGTGAGTTTGTGTTTGCAACAAATTCTACGCAAATCTGCAGATTTGCACTTGTGGAAGCACTTCCGTAAATGCAAATCTGCCCACAGACATCTACGTGGCCTAGCATGGCAGATGGTGTCTGGGTGAGTTGCCGACTTGCTGGCGCCAGCTGCCACTTCCACACTGTTGCCATATGTACAATAAATATTGTACAGTATTGTATACGTCATTCCATCATAGACTTTGCTTCTCCAGTTTGGAATTTTGGCTTCATGGGTGGCTACTGGACTCAGTTCAATGCAGATGGACCAATCAAGTCTCAGGGCTTTCAGAACTCCCATATGTGGACAAGCTAAAAAAACTGAATCTCTTTCCAGAGGTAGACTACTTAGGTGTGACATGATCCTATGCCAAAATTCACACCAGGTTAGTTCCCCGTACACAAAAGTATGACGAAGGTACGACCCCCACCCCAGCAGGGAACAACGGGGAGGCTGAGGAAGGGCATGTGCACTTAGGGCTACAGGGGATTATCTCCCCTGCTGCCTTACTCCCCCCTTGCCCGCATCCGACACCAACCGGAGTGTGCAGTAACACCAGACTACACTCCAGCCGGGCCAGTGCTCCACAGGTTCAGGGTGGGGCTAATTTAGTAGCCTCAGGCAGCACCTTGTTGACGGCCATTTGCTGCAGCAGGGATGAGACGACCATCTGCCGCTCTGCAGCTGCTTCCCTCACCCAGCAGGACCGAGTAATGGCCACCAGCCTTACCTGGCAGGAGACGGCCACCAGTCGTTCCTGGTTAACAAACCTTCCCAGAGACAGGGACTCAGTGATGGTACTAGCTGCACCAACAGTCGGGTGACGGCTACTTGATACATTACGACTGCCTCCTCAAGAGGGGACAGTAACTTGGTGATAGCCATCAGCCACACTGAGAGGAGGGTGACGGCCACCAGCCGCATTACTCCTGCAGTCCCCCTGGGGAAAAGGACTCGGATGACGGTCACAAGCCGCACCCGTAGGCAGGTGACGGGCTCTAGCCGCATTCTGCCTACCATCCCACAGGGAAGAGAGACATTGGTGACAGCCACTAGCCGCACCTGCACCCTGGTGACAGCCACCAGCCGCATTACTAGTGTAGTCTCAGTGGGTCAAGACAACTCGGTAACAGCCACCAGCTGCATTCTGCCCACAGTCTGTCAGGAGCACGGGAACCTAGGGACGGCCACTAGCCACCGTGAACAGGAGACGGCCACTCGCCGCTCCGCGTCCGTTGTTGTAGGGGACTTGGCAGCAGCCACCTGCCGTGCCGAGGAGGGAACGGCTACATGCCACCCCTCGCCTCCTACCCCTGTACCTTCCCCGTTTGAGGACTTCCCTTGCTTACCCACCTCCACCTGCGGCAGAGTGGGATCCCTTACCCTCACTTCACTCAGAGACCCTTCTCTGGAGGAGGTCTGGCAAGGCCCTGTGGTATTACCCAGAGTCCGAGCCCTACAACCTGCTTTCCGGTCACACCATCCCCTGACGGACTCTTCACGATGCCAGACGGAGGCCCAGCCAGTGAGAGTTCGCAGCCCATGGACCAGCCGGAACAGCCCTGGGACACCGAGCCGAGGCTTCTTCCACCCCGCCAGACGACGTCCTGTTTGCCAGAGTGGGCGCCAACAGGTGTGCCTACTCTCCATGTTCAGGCCCAGTCCAGAGGCCTGACCCTAAGGCCCCTCCTCAGTAGTGGGCACCTCACCACGCCGCTCCGCAGCCCATCCCAGATGACCTGACCCCCAGCAGCAGTCCCGTACCACCAGTAGTCCTGTACCACCAGAAGAAGGCTGCCTCACCTGGCAGGACCCCGACGACACCGGGGGGGGGCACCTGTAGCAGCCCAAGACTGTGCCGACCGACAGCAGTCCCTTGTCACCAGACGAAGACCGCCTCACCAGACGGGATCCCCGCAACATGGTCGGCACCTGTAGCAGCCCAAGGCTATGCTGCCCCACACAGTGTCCTCCGATCCTGACTGAAAGTGCCTGTACTATTCTCTGTTGTATTGTGTGATATATTGCCCAAGTACCGTATACATTTGTAGTCAAAGTAATACATGTGTAGGTTGTTCACTATAGTTTTTATGCCCTGTTCCTAGAGTTGCTAGAATACCTAACCCGGTCTATAAAGAGGACTCCGCACTAGGCATCGTGTTTAAGGAACGAGTAGTTAGACCTTAAACCCACTGCATAACACTGGTGGGTAGCGGTGGTTCTTGACCCAGTAGGTGGTAACAACGAACAAGAGAAAACACGGCAAAATGGCGACCAAACCTCACGTTCAATTACCAAAATTTGACCCTGAGCAATATGACATCCACACATACCTGGAGATAATCAAGCCATTCTTGGACATAGGATTTGGGATGGACAGGCAGAAGATAGCAGTGACCTTACCACACCTGGGCAAAGAAGTAGCCAGTATTGCACCCAAGATCGTCCCAGAGATGACATTGGTGGACTTTGCTCAATTAGCAACTCAAGCAGTTACCCCTTCTCTAGGGAAAGTCGTGGCATTAGCACAGCTCGACTCCCTAGCATATGATGGCAACATCCACAACACAATTGTCCAGCCAGGCGACTCATCACCATTGCATACCCGGAGTGTGATGCACCAACCCAGGAACAACACACTTTTAACACCCTGATCAGAATCCTCCCCAGTGCTGTCAGGGAGCACTTCACCATATATGACCCGACGGGAGACCTGGACAAAGATATCCAACTCATACGTCGTCTCCTAGCTGCCCGTTCTTCCCCAGAACAGATTGGCACCGTTAGCAAGTTCCTTACACAGAAGACAGCTCCATCCCACAACCCAGGGCCACCTCCAGCCCAACCAAGTCCTCCACCAGCGTCCTCCATCCCCAGGGCCCACCCTACACGGAAATGAATCAACCCCATGGAGGCCAATTTAATCTCTATCAACCCGTAGGTGTTCACGGCGTGCAGCCACAAATGCCCACTCCACGACATAAGAGAGCAACTCAAGGCTGCCCAATGGAAGACGGCCACCCAGGGACGCCGTAAGGTGTCCTCCCTGGACGACGAGGGCACTGGGGATGACACCCCATCAACCCCCTGTACTGACCATGGAGAAATAGTGCCCGAGGATGACAAAGTACCCCTACGGTTGGATTTTCAGGACCGCCCCGGCATCTCCTGACGGTAGTGGGGGCCACCTCACAGAAATATTGCCCCCCAGTCTATAACAAGATGAGACTGAATGGAGTTAAGGTGAGGCTTTTGGTCGATACGGGAGCAGCCAGATCCGCTTATACAGTCATTTCTACTTCCATCACCGTTCGACTTTCGGGCTGCTTTTCCCCACCTCAGCTCACCTCATGGACACAGGGGATGACCCCCTGCCTATCCGTGAGGAGACCTGATCCCTACATGCAGATACACACCAACAAGCCTCTGCACAACAGCAATTCATCATATTCGACTCATCCTGTTGTGCATACAATGGCTACCTGGGCCTGGACCCACTTCAAAAATTACAAGCCAATATCGACTGCTACAAGCGTCGATTTCAGTTCAACAGGCCTCCATACCCCAGCCCCCAGCCTCTATGCACATGCATATCCCGTCTCCCCCCCTCAACCCCACCTTCCCCATCACCCTCACCCCCTGCTCCCCCCTCGACCCCCCCAATCCCACCTTCCCCGCTACCATAACCTCCGCCCTGATGATTCCCCCTCACCATGAAGCCTGGCTCCAGTTAAATCGACTCACCGGAACCTCTATCCTCTTCTCCCCTGTCTTACCACCCGGAACCCTCTCCGCCTGTCTACTATCCCCTACCTTCCTCCCCCCCCACCGCAACACGGTGCGCATCGCCAATGTCTCCACCACTCCCCTCACCCTGCCCAAAGGACTAGTGGTAGGAGAAATGGAAGAGGCAGAGCCCTGCACACCCCTACACTCCCCTCCCACCTCCCTACCCCCATACCTCCCCACCTCTCCCCACATCAAGCAGACAGCCTCCGACACCTACTTCTGGACTTTCAGGACTTGTTCGCATCAGGACCAACAGATATCGGCCACACCACTTACCTGACCCATGAGATCCACATGGAAGGACCACCCATTCACCAACCATCCAGGTGGAAGAACCCTAAGCAGCGAGCTGAGGAAGATTGGCAGGTCCAGGAAATGTTAGATGCCGGCGTCATCTCGCCTTCCACCAGCCCATAGTCCTACCTCATCGTTCTCATAAAAAAGAAAGACGGGACCATGCGTTTTTGTGTGGACTACAGACGACTTAACGACGTCACCACCAAGGACGTCACTCCACTACCCGGGATAGACAACTCCCTCAACTCCTCATACGGGGCGTCATGGAAAGACCGCCTTCACAACCAGCAATGCCAAACATTATGAATTTAATGACCTTCCCTTTGGACTCTGCAATGCCTCCACCAACTTCTCCCAACTTATGGAGTCTGTCCTCAGTGGCCTCACCTGGGAAACCTGCCTAGCCTACTTAGATGACATCATCGTCTTCAGCCAGACCTGGGCTGACCACCTCCACTGCCTCAAGCAGGTCTTTTCCCGCATCCGCCAAGCTGGGCTAAAACTTTGACCATCCAAGTGGGTCCTGGCGGCACGATCCGTCACCTTCCTGGGCCACATTATTTCCAAGGAAGGAATATCACCCGACCCCAGCAAGCTGCAAGTCATTGCAGACCTTCCTCTGCCTCGAGACGTGCATGAAGTCCGTGTTTTCCTGGGGCTAACCTCCTATTACCAGCGATTTGTGAAAGGTTTTGCTGACATTGCCAAGCTTCTTCACAACATGACCAAAAAGGGCAAACCTTTTACATGGATGGACGAACGAATATCTGCATTCCACACACTGAAGACCAAGCTTATCACCGCCCCCATTATTGCCTTTCCAGATTACATCCTACCATTCCACCTATACACGGATGTGTCCCTAGTGGCAATCGGTGCTGTTCTCGCCCAAGTTCAAGTTGGGCGGTAGCATATCAATGCCTGTGCCAGCCGCACTCTCAACCAAGCCAAAAGGAATTATGCCGCCACAAAATGAGAGTGTCTCGGCATCATACGGGCGCTGGAACACTTCCGGGCCTACCTCTTGGGCACGAGAGTCACCATTATCACCAATCACCTGTCTCTCCAGTGGCTCCACCAGCCCAACACTCACAGTGCCCAACTCATCCGTTGGAGGGAAATGCTAGAAGAATTTCAGTATATATCTCATACTGTCCTGGCAAACTACACAACAATGCCGATGCCCTATCCCGACTACCGATCCAGTCTGTCCGCGCCGAACCAGATCTCCTACAATGATGGAGCAAAAAAAACCGTCCCTACTGGATACAACCCAAAATCTTTGCCCAGCTACACCAACGAGGCGACCACCTTTTCACCCAGTCGGGGCACATCGCGCTGGACGCGGACACTGCCCTAGACACCCTAACTCACTTCCATTCCAACAACAGGATACACCTCGGCATCTTGAAATTAATACAAATCTTCCGGGACTCCTCCTGGACACTAAGCCCATGCAATCTGGCCAAACAAGTAGTCCAGACTTGCTGGGCTTGTGCACTAGGAAAAGACATCACCCACACGCCCAGCCTCACCGGACACATCACCGCTCACAAGCTCTGGCAGTTACTAGCCATGGACATGGTGGGACCCCTGCCCTCCAAAGCTGGCTACCGATACATCATTACATCTGTAGATACATAGTCCAAATTCCTCATCTCTTGCCAAGCCAAGAAACATCATGCCGTGGCTGTAGCCGAAGCTCTCATCCGCCATATCTTCCCTTACTTTGGTATTCCTCAACCTCTGCATTCGGACAACGCGCCAGAATTTACCAATAAGGTATGGTAAAGCTGCTGTCACACTGGGACAAAACTGGCTAGTAAATATAATTTAATTCTTGTGGTTTTTATTCATTTTTTTTCCCTTGTAACCTGAAGTAAATATTCGGACACTCGGGTGACCACCCCCGGAGGCTGTCTGCTTTGTCTCCAAACAACAAGTAGAAATCAGATTTCGATATGGATCCTGCAGCAAGGAAAACTCTAGTAGACTACTTTGTGGCTCTGGAGTTGCTAAAGTTCGTGAAGCGGTTACAGAAACTGAGGAAAAGGGAGTGGGTACTCCGTGGTGGTTTGTTTACAAATGCCCATGGGGCGCCTAGGCAGACGACATTTTGGTGAAGAGCTCATGGCAATGGTCCCAGAGAATGGGGTAATCTCTGGTGATTTCTGTCAATCGGTGCAGTGCCTCTTGTGTCCAATTAATGGATTTGTTGCGGGAAAAAGTGGATGCACATGAAGCCATGGTGGTTTGTTTACAAATGCGTGGCGCCAAGGCAGACGACACTGTTACCCATTTTGACTCACAAGACACAAGCGTGTGTGACGACAACTCGACTTTGCTAGCCGTTTTGCCTCACAAAACTGACTCGCATGTTAGCCACTTTTGTCCTAGTGTGACGGCAGCTTAAGAAGTTGCCACAATCTTTGGATACCGCATCTCCCACTCCTCTCCCTATGGCCCCAAGGGAACGCCGTCTGCGAGAGGAGTCACCGCACCCTCCTCCACCAGGCGCGGGCCCGCGTAGAGGAGATGAAAAATGAAGACTGGCCTGTCCATGTTAAAATCATTCAATGGGGAATGAATTCCTGTCCCCGGGACAATGGGGTTTCACCACACGAACGGGTTTTTGGAGACGTTCCCCTCCTCCTGCTACGACACCACCTACAACCACTGTCCACGTCCCTGACGTCCGACCCCCTTCACCACCTCAAGAGGAGGCTGCACCATCTGCAGAAACAACAAGACCTGCAGCTGGACGACCCCTACAAGCCGGGAGACCTAGTAGTGGTGGCCCAACTCACGACCCCCAACAAGCTGGCTGCACGATTTATGGGGCCTTACACAATCACCCACATTCCCAACCCCTACCAAGTCACCATTAATTACAACAACACTAGCCATACCTACTGCAATAGACATGTGCGACCCTTCTCGGCCGACACATCTCCTCTACCCCCACCCGCCCAAATCCACCCAGTGCACCACCGCACTCCCTCCCACCACCACTCCATCCCCCTCTGACCCATACATTCTTTGTTTCACACCATCCTCCTCCACCACATCCTCCCATACCCCTTCCTCCCTACCAAACCTCACCTCACTCCTCTCTAGCTGCCTCACCTACCCCCCCCTTCCCCTCTGATGACCTCACCTCACCTCTCACCTCATGCCACTGCAGCACCCCCATCAACTCAGCCACCACACCAGGAAATTCCAGCACTGCCCACAGTCACAGCACTATGCCCCAGTCATTCCACCCACAGCTCTCTCACCATGCCGCTTTCTCCAAGCCACCCCTGTGCACACTCACAACCCTCAACTGTCCCTGCTACTCCACCCCCAAACACCTGCACACCACCCACTCAGCCACCAACACATTCAACCACCCACCACTCCCCACCTACACCCTCCCTCACTACCACTGTCCCCAGATAAAGACGGACTTACTGACCACCACAAAGATACACCCACTCCACCCAACACTACCCACATCACATTCCGCATACACCAGGTACACTGGAAAGTTCCTCCCGACCAACTACCCAGAGAGGAGATTAACTCTGCCCCTCACTGATGGCATAAAACACCGGCCACCACGCCTGTGGCTAGCATTCAGGCCAGAGATTCCAACGCCTCACCACCACCAACCATGAAGATTTGCTGTATCATCTGGGCTCCAGTACAGGGGAAGAAGCATTGCATCCAGGGGACTTCCCACCTCCTTTGCCTCCTACGGGAATCCATGTACCCCTCCACCCTCTATATCACATGTTCCAGCCAGCACACCCCCGATGCCATCACCCCACACTGGACCTCCCTGTTAAGCCACCTCGCACCACACCACCGGACCGTGTCCACCAACATATATTACCTCCAGGCACGGAGACATGACTTTTTCCCCGAAGACGGTAGTAAAATGCACACCAGGTTAGTTCCCCATGCACAAAAGCATGACGAAGGTGCAACCCCCACCCCAGGAGGGAACAACAGGGAGGCTGAGGAAGAGCGCGTGCACTCAGGGCTACAGGGGATTATCTCCCCCGCTACCTTATGCCCCTCTCGCCCACAATTGACACCAACCAGAGTGTGCAGTAACACCAGACTACACTCCAGCTGGGCCAGCGCTCTGCAGGTTCAGGGTGGGGCTAATTTAGTAGCCCCAGACAGCACCTTGTTGACAGCCACTTGCCGCAGCAGGGACAAGACGGCCATCTGCCACTCTGCAGCTGCTTCCCTCCCTCAGCAGAACCGACTAACAGCCACGAGCCATACCTGGCAGGAGACGACCACCAGCTGCTCCTGGTTAACAAACCATCCCAGAGACAGAAACTCGGTGACGGCCACTAGCTGCACCAACAGTCGGGTGACAGCCACTAGTTGCATTACGACTGCCTCCTCAAGAGGGACAGTAACTTGGTGATGGCCATCAGCCACACCGGCAGGAGGGTGACGGCCACCAGCCGCATTACTCCTGCAATCCCCCTGGGGAATGGGACTCGGGTAATGGCCACAAGCCACACCTGTAGGCAGGTGACAGCCTCTAGCCGCATTGTGCCTTGCATCCCGCAGGGAAGAGAGACATTAGTGACAGCCACTAGTCGTATCCACAACCCGGTGATGGCCACCAGCCGCATTAGGGGTGTAGTCTCAGTGGGGCAAGACGACTCGGTAACAGCCACAAGCCATACAGGCGGGCATGTGATGGCCACCAGCCGCATTCTGCCCACAGTCTGTCAGGAGCACGGGAACTCAGGGATGGCCACTAGCCACCCTGGACAGGAGACAGCCACTCGTTGCTCCGTGCCCGTTGCTGTAGGGGACTTGGCAACAGCCACCTGCCGTGCCGAGGAGGGAATGGCTACATGCTGCCCCTCGCCCCCTACCCCTGTATCTTCCCCCTTTGAGGACTTCCCTTGCTTGCCCACCTCCACCTTCAGCAGAGTGGGATCCCTTACCCTCACTCCATTCAGAGACCCTTCTCTCGAGAAGGTCTGGCAAGGCCTTGTGGTATTACCCAGAGTCTGAGCCCTACAACCTGCTTCTCGGTCACACCATCCCCTGGCAGACTTCACAGTGCCAGACAGAGGCCTAGCCAGTGAGAGACTGCAGCCCATGGACCCGCCGGGACAGCCCTGGGACGCCGAGCCAAGGCTTCTCCCACCCCACCAGACAACGTCTTGTTTGCCACAGTGGGTGCCGACAGGTGCGCCTACTCTCCCTGTTCGGGCCCAGTCCAGAGGCCCGACCCTAAGGCCCCTCCTCAGTAGTGGGCACCTCACCACACCGCCCCGCACCCAATCCAGGACAAACTGCCCCCAAGCAGCAGTCATGTACCAGCAGTAGTCCTGTACCACCAGAAGAAGGCCGCCTCACCTGGAGGGACTCCGACGACACGGGGGGGGGGGCACCTGTAGTAGCCCAAGACTGTACCGTCTGACAGCACTCCCGTGTCACCAGATGAAGACCGCATCACCGACGGGACCCCCGCAAACTGTCGGCACCTGTAGCAGCCCAAGGCTAGGCCGCCCCATGCAGTGTCTTCCGATCCTGACTGAAAGTGCCTGTACTGTGTGATATATTGCCCAAGTATTGTAATCAGTTGTAGTCAAATAAGGCAATACACATGTAAGGTTGTTCACCAGAGTTTTTATGCCCTGTTCCTAGAGTGGTAGGTGGTGGCGACCATCATCCACTCACTTGATGTAGTGCTGCCTACTTCTTCCTTAGCCTTTATCATTCTTTTTCTGTGCCTGCCCTCCTTTCTTCCTATTTCTCCTATATTTCCTGTCACTTCTTACTGCTTTTCTTTCCTTTACAGGTGGCATTACATTGAGTGACAAGCCAAATGGTTTCCTGTAAGCCAGGAAACCATTTACAACGCTGGGTGGTAACCATATAACCAAACCATACGTGCTCCCTACGTGTCAACAAGTGGGTTGGTGGAGGGTTAGTGCCCCTCCCCGTAAAATAAATAACTCAAAGTCAAATGGCCACCCCTTACGGGATTATGGTGTCTGGCAATAGATCCTAGAGTTGCTAGAATACCTAACCCGGTCTAGAAAGAGGACCCCGCACTAGGCGTCGTGTTTAATTAAGGAACAAGTAGTTGGACCTTAAACCCGTCGCATAACATATACTATAAAATATTCCATGTCTTTTTCCCATAAGAGCCACTGACATTTTCCACTTGGCCCCCCACTAAGGGACTCGAGGCCATAGTTTCAAAATCCACGCCCAACAACACACCCAGGTTGAGGCCTGTAAAAGATTCTTCAGCTGTCGCGTTACACGCTACTAGAACTCCCTACCATCAGGTGTAGTTGAAGCACCAACCCTTTCCCAGTTCAAATCTAAACTTTCAGTTACCGTTTAGTTGCCCATATAGTATTCAGTACGTATTCATACCGCTCATTTCGAACTATCTTTTTCTAAATTTTATGTTAAAATATTGTAAAACAAATTTAGCACAATATACAGTATTGCAGTATACACCAAACCTGCCAATTAGATAATTGTCTTTAGAACTTTTTCCTTACATCATCTGACTAGAGTATCCTCACAGTTTCTTGGGCCGTGCATCTTCCCTCAGATGTCCGACTGCCGGAAGATCGTGGCCCTACCAGTGAGTAATCAAGTAGCGAATTACTAATTCCTTGAATTGAATTTGGCGCCATATTGGAAATGCAGCTTTAAAGTAATTTCTCTCCGAAATTCATATTATAATCAAATTCATGCATTTGAGGACCAATTGGTGGCAACTTAATACTGTGTATTAGATGTGGTGCAAAGTGACTAATAATTTTGTAATTCTCGAAAGTTGATAGTTGCATCGTTGTCAACAAAGTGCTAAGAGGTTAGAAGAACGGGCTTTTGCTTCATTTTTCCATGTTCAGGATACGTAGCTGGGAGTTTATTGCCACCATCAGTATTTTGTCGTAAGACTTGCCACTGTGTGATTTTATGCATATGCAGTACTTGGGAGGACCATTATTTATTGGTGTTAACTCGTTAATGTCTGCTCCACAGTGATTATTGATATTTGCTGTATATAACCGGCTGTTCGAGGGTGCTCTAAAAGTGTTGTAGTTTTAGTTTTACTTAGCGCTATATTTATGGTTAACAATGGTAGTGTAAAATTTTTAAGTTTTTACTATTTTAACTAGGTGTGAGCGTTCTTGACGTAGCCTAGGCACAACTGGTGACCCATTTCAGCCCATAATAGTTTTGTACAAATCAGGAACTCCATCTAAACATGTTGAAATAATTATGACGAAGATTACTGTAGGTTTCATTACTGTGTAATGTATTTGGATAATCTGGTATCCAGAGCTTGTGGAAATAATGTAGAACCAAAGAATATTGCTTTTCAGTGTTAGGCTCTAAAGTACCAAGCTTTCTTTGTATATGTAATTGATGGTAAAAATTTTGAAGTGCACAGTACCTTCACTCATTTGCACATCCAACTTTGAGTAGAATGAGTAAATGTATGCCTTATTTGAGTCTAGGAGGACCTTACCAATTCAATTTCATATTCCTCCAGTTTGTTTCCTGTAGCTATTATTTTTTACTTTTTCATGGTGGCAAATTACCATTTCCTGCTGAAAAATTTCCCATTTTCTTATCATATTCCTACAGCCGTACCTACAGTTGTTTCCAGCATAACGGAAGAATCTTACTCAACATACTCAAAAGGTGGATTTCATATTCCAACTTCCCAACTGGATGCTAGGTTAGATTAGATTATGAAAGTTATTAACCACCATACGTCGGCTAAACATTTTGCAGCCATACCTGGCACGCGGACATTTTTCACGATTTTTAAGTTAAAAAATCAATAACTCCTAAACTCTTGATGTTAGAGAGAGAAAAAAATTGTATA